>WYDI02009197.1:0-17665 GCA_009867235.2 Psittacus erithacus | reverse complement strand
GTTCTTATCTCAACCTGTGGGAGTTGTATTCTTTCGATTCTCTTCCCCATCCCTCCGGGAGCTGAGGGAGGAAGGGGAGGGGCAGTGAGTGGGCTGTGTGGCAGGCCTTAAACCACGATACCAAAATATGTATGTGTAGGTTTCTGATCATTTCCTAGTAGTTAGACCTGTATAGTTTCAAGCAACCACAAATTTCTTAGGTTTAGTAGAATATTAATTTTATCCAAATGTTAATAAATGGCATTTTAAAGATGTGACAATAAATAGGAATAATCCAAAGACCTCCTACTCCTAATGTTACTAACTCTGAAAAGTCAACAAGAACTGGGTAGGAAGCTTATGAAATTTAACTTGGCTTGCTTTTGCTGAATGAGGACAAAACAGTCTTCCCTGACGAAAGGCATTCATGGAATTTTGTATTGTTTGATTTTGAAAAAAAGTCATTTAAACAAGCAAACATTTCAGGTATTCATTTATTATCTCCCTTGTTTTTATGCAGAAAAGTTGCAAATGTTAATGTTTTTTAATGCTAAGTTTATCTTGACTAGTATCATGCTTTCTGCTAAGATGTTTGTACGTGCAGGATATGTTTATCTCAAAATTGCTTTTACAGGTCATGTAAAAAAAGAGGTATTTCAACTGAGCTAATCGAAAATACTTCCCCTCTAGATCTTGGCATTGGTTTTAGATTGTATTTTAAAGCAACTGATGTATTTAATATCCATAAATGTAATTTGGAACTGTCTCTACAGAAAGTAGCTTTTGGTAATATTTTTTCCACATACTTTAGTATAAGCAGGCTTGATGTAAAAGTGCACAGTGAGATGTGGAAAGGAGAATATAATTTTAGAAAAGAATGGGGAGTAGATGCTGAGTAGCATTTGAAAGAAGTACCAATAAGATGAGGAAGGGATATTGAAAGTCATCCTTAAGAAATCAAATTTGTGAAAACATTGTATTTATGCAGATACTCATCACAGAAGAAAGGGTATTTAAGTGTGGTGTCTCATGTTTTGCTGTAGGATGGTCATAGTCTTGAGGGGGTTACTTGCATTTCTTGTACTTCAGTTCATGGTAACAGAAAACACTTCATGAGAGCATACAATTTTTTAATACTTTCATCAACTGAATCCTGTTAATGTAAATTAATGGAATAACAGCATACAAATGGATTAGCTCTCCCACCATATGTCATTTTATAAGCCTGACTCTGGTTTCAATAAGTAAGGCTTCAATCACTGGAGACGTTTCAGAAGGCTGGTGGGAACTCAGTGCTGGATGAGTACTTAGGAGATACCACATGTAACTGCAAAGCTTTCAGTTTAATATTGTTAATACGCACACACACGTATACTAAAAAAAAAAAAAAAAGAAAGATCTCTTGAAATTCATTGTTTTTTACCCTGCTTTCAGGTTTTTTATTACTATCAAGTAACATGGTTATATGTATAGTGGGGAAAAAGTCTCAAACTAATTCTGACATCCACTTTCGGTGAGGACATAACTTTTGTTGGTGAAATGTGGTGATGCTAATACAATATGCGTAGGATATTCCTCATTTAGAGATACTTTTTTTTAGTTATTGTTTTCATTTTAAAATGTGATGTGTGCACATCCGGGGTATAAATGTGACCAATGGAGTCCAAGTCTGAAAACGTAGATGGCCTGCCTGCGCTAAACAGTTCTTTGAGGTTTTGGCCTGCATGAAGGAAAGAGAAAGAGCAGTCTTCTCCATCAAGTTGTACTCAGCTATTATGTATGTAAGTTCACCTCGAGAGGTTAGATAAATCATGTTTTGTTTGGTGGTTTTTGTTCTTTTGTGTTTAGATAAAAAAACCAGTTCTATAGATGTCAATGATTTGGGCCTTTGTACATCCCAAACTAAAACCTCACTTTATTTTGTTCAGCTTTCTTGCAGACTTTCTAAAGTAATTCAGCATCTTACTGTAGTCTAGTAAACAGATAATATGTGAAGTACCATTGCTCATTGTATTTATTCAGATTTTCACATTATTTTCATATTTTTTAAACGTGTTTATCATTTGAAAGTTAGCTAACGAGCAAAGCTATAGCATTTTAAGGTAAAAGTATTGAATTATTAGACATCTAGTTTGTTTTCTTTGGCATTTAAAATATAATCTCATGACCTCAAATACTTTGACAAAGAGTCCTAACTTAGTATTGCACAACATTAAAAACAGTTTTAAGCGCAGTGTGTTTTGTGAATTGGATGCGGGCAGCTTGCCAAGGTAACTATATAACTACTTGGGTTTAAATTCTGTTATGTTGATTTTAGAAAAGATCATCAAGTAATTGCAAGAATGTGTGGTTGATGTTTTTATAAAATAGATTATTTAAAAGGATGTGCTAAACCCCTGGTGTGCTGCATATTTGTCAGGCACCAGAGTGTTTCTGAATAATGGATTATGGAATTTATTGATTTTAATGAGATGCATATTGATTTTGTACTTAAACCTTCAAGAGTTCACTGGTAGCACATGGAGTAAGCAGGGTTTGTTCTACAGTTGCTCTTCACAGATTGTCACTGACCATCTTAATCACCAAAATTGCCCATGGATTCAAAAAACTGAGGACAGAACAGTCTTCAATACCTAAATGAATTAATCCAGAGGATTCAGTTCTCACTGAAGCCTGTTTTCCCTTTTTCTTCCCCACAAAAACAGTTTGGTTGTGGTGAAGATGAGTTGGGCAGGAAGGGAATGACAGTGTTTTTAGAATATGTTTGGGAATTTGACTCAGCAAGAGTTGTGTTGAGTGTAATATCCACACTAACATCATCATTGACATCACGCTAGAGTATTCAGTGCTTCATTTACAGATTAAACATTCAGAAACATAACATAATTAGCTGTTTGGTGTAATAGTTCACAAGCTAAGAAAACACTACCACCATGTTATGCTTCAAAATATTTATATAATCCATATAACATTTTACATAGACAGTTATCGCTGTTGCCGGTAAAGCTTAGAACAATGACTTCAGAAGGAGTGCTGGTAAATAACTTGTTATCTCTGTGTTCAAGCAAGGTGATTCTTAGCAAATGTTAAATCAAGATAATCATTTATACTGAAATTTTCAGCTCTAAAAATGTTAAGAGCAGCTTAGAGACTAGCGTTATTTTACAATGTTCAGTAGACGTTTTCATACTTTAGATCAAAGCATGCTTTGCCCAGCAAGGGAGAGATGTTCAGTACAAAATCAGGACATAACATAGTATCTTTTGAATGGATTTTGCAGGCAGAGAGATATCAAAAGCAATACCACACTACTTTGGTTTGGAAGAATTTCTGTTTCATTTAACAGGAATCAGTAGCACCAATGGATGGTTCTTTAAAAATGGGCTGAAAAGTAAGGCAATGAAAAATAAGGCTAAAAAGGAATAATTGGCTTTTTAGTCTGATACTTCTCTTTGAGAAAGATACTCATCTTATGCAAAATAGTAAAAATTTTCACATAATATGCTTTTATTTCCTAGAAGCACTTTCAAGAAAGTGTGGAAGAGCTGTGTTCAAATCATGAAAAGGTTTGGGGTTTTTTGTTTATTTTCATTTTGAAAATCATTGTATATTAAAATTCTGGAAATAGAATGAAGTTTGTACTTCTGAGCCCAGTGTTTTTGAGTGTTTTTAAGTATGCTCTAATTGGAAGTGGTCAGCTGAAGCAAACATGGATATGAAATACTGTTGTTAAGACTTGCAGAGTGCTTTTAGACCTAACATTCTTGTGTTCTTGATGTACCAGTCTCTGTGTCTTGGTCTGGATGGTTAAAGACAGCAGCTGATTTCTGTGACTATGGATTTGTTAGTAGCCAAGTCAATTGTCAAAGGCTGTTCACAGAGAAACAGAGAGGATTTCTTCCTTACTGTTGGTTCTCAGTGCTGTATTTTCCCCTCCCTCCTTAGTTTTCCACGGGGGCAGTGACTTCAGTCAGCTGGTGGGAGGGAGGTGCCAGAGCAATACAAGGTCAGCAGCAGGAACAAGTAGGCAGAAAAGGAAAACAACTGCAAGGATAAAATGGAATGTCCCGGTTTCTGTAGCAACAAGTCATTGCAAGCCAGAATCTATAGTAGAAAATAACAAAACACATTGAGATTTCTGATAGCATGGTAGCTTTGAAGAAATGTAGCATCCTGTTTAAGCACATGTAGTTCAAGACAACTGCTTCTTTGTTACCATAGGGCAGTATTAGGATTCAGTATGTTGACAAAATTGGTTTGTCCTTTGCGGGTAAATGCTGGATGGGCATTAGGTGTGCTTAAAATTATCTGTGCTTACTCCTCACTTACCAAATCTGTTTCTGATAGAGAATTTCAGGAGGTGATGTCCTGTGCATTTAGTATTTCTGGGTTAATTTTCCCTTTTTTTTTTTTCTTTTTTTACCTCCAGTGAGCAAACATAAACAGGAAAGAGAAGTGCTCTCATGAGCACTTACGCTTATGAGCCACATTAAAACCATCGCTGCTTCTAGAGCAGGAGCTGTAAAAATGACTCCTCTGTTGAACAGCCTTTTTGTCATTAATATCCTTTAGGTTTTCTGTTTCATCTTGTACATGTGCTCAGTAGAGCATATGCGGTGTCCACACATGCACGCTCTCTCTCTCAACTGAGAATTGAGATTAAAAATAAACCCCCTGTGATTCTGAGTTAGGTGCTGAAGTTCCTTCTCATGATGTTCCTTTTGTGAATGGAGTCCAATTTATTTTCACTATAACTGGTTTTTTTTTTTCCCCCTTCTAGGACTTGCTATACTAAAGCATGTGCTAACACCACGTGTGAAAGCAACTCATGTAGCTGTTGACACGATGAAAGACTATCTGGATGCAGTGTATGATGTGACTGTAGCTTATGAAGGTACTGTAGACCACAAAGGGCAAAGAAAACTGGCACCATCTATGACAGGTGAGTGCTGCAGCCATATGTTTGTTAATTCACAGAACCAACTTCAGGTACTTTATGAGGCTGTGAAGATAATCTCCACAGTGCTTCAGCCATCTTGCCATACCTTGGTAGGGCAGTGTTCATTAGTGACTAAGCTTTACAATAGTTACCTGTGACATTCCTGCCCTCTCCTTCCCTTCCCTCTTCCATGCAGAGAATATTTCCATAGTCAAATTCGGCATACAAGTGCACTTTAGTCTTAAAATGAACTTGGGACCATAGGCAGTAGGTGCCGTTTACCTTCATATTTCTTCTAGCACTAGAATTTGGCATTATTATAAATTCTGTCTCTTTGCCTCTGCTGTGCTACATATGCGTATATGTGATCCAGTTGCTGAAGTACATGTATTTTAAAGGGAAAATGTGTAGTAACAGTACACATACCTAGTAATATTACACATACCTGCTAACTTCACAAACACTTCACAGCATTTTGTGCAAGTTAGCTTCGCTTCATTTTAAACCACATAAAATCTCTTAAGAGAACGAGAGAAATAAGTATATGTTTCTTGTTCTGGGTTTTCTGTTGTGGGGAACTCTAGGGCAGAGAGCTTCAAGGTTTGCTGGTTTTTAATTATGCTTGGTGGTGGATTGATTTTTCTTCTTTTCTGTTTTTATTCTTTTAAATAATTAATTTACCTGCACTACACTGGAGGGCTAGACGTCATCTTTCTTTCCATTTGTAGTTGATGTGTTACTCAGCCATGACTGTCTGTTACTTGTTATCTCAAAGTGGTACTTCTGAGTCTCTTGCATTACTGATAGCAAGTCGGGGAAAAAAGCCACAGTAGTTCCACAGAGCTGTTCAGATACTTTGGGGCAAGGGATTGGTGTTGGCTGAGGGACCTGCAGGGAACTTCTTAACTAACTCCTCATTCCTTGACTGGCCTGGTATCCTGGGACTTGTTCCTACTGCTGCTAAGACTATTTCACAGTGCAGCTGTTTCAGTGTCACTTCATTAGCACATGTAACTCTTTCAGGTGGTATAGGGTTCACATGAACTCTTTCAGGTCCTAGTTGCTCAGAAGTTCTGTAATTGTGTGTTTTTGCATTTTCACCTTATTTAAAATTCTTCTGGATAGGTGAGCAACAAAACTGTTAACACTCTGTATTAACTCACCACTTGTGTTGTGCTTTATGGTCTTTATATGGTTTAAGTCCGTTTTGTTCCCAACAGGCATTTTTTAATTGTTAAATATCACAAGCGCCTTTTATGATTTCACATTTTTTATTTATAATTTTCTTTTGAGCTTTATTTTGCAGATTTTATTAAAGTCTTTAATGTTAGGGGTTTTTAAATACCTTGTGACCTTCTTAAAGACTCCTTTGAAGACTAGGCAACCTCCCTCTTATCCTGTCACTCAACCCTTTTCAAGACCCCCATCAAAATAAATAGGATTGTTTCTCCTTCTCTGCAGCATATCTTGTTTCATTACTTATTAGGCAGTTTCAACCACTCTCATGCTGGATTTCTCACTGCCTGATGGTTAATTAAAATGTCATTAACTAATGATAAGATGGCAGATGTTCAAATTCCTGGTAAGACCTTTTCACCTATTGAACCCTCCAATTTGCATGAAGCATGATATAATTATGGAAAGGGAACCAACAAACTGAATTTCCCTGTTGGCCTTTTCTTGTTTCTGGTGTCAAGTAGTAATCAGATGGTTTTGGGGTGGCTACTCCACGACCAGCCTTTTGGAGACTCCATAGCAGGCAGTCCAGGCATCTCTTTCAGACACCCTTATTGTTAGGGCTGGGGTAATTACTGTCTCAACCTTGGGTAAAAATAAAGGCAGTAATACAGAATGAAGTGTAGCCAACCAGTTGTTACCTGTTACCAAGTAGATAAATGAAATATCCATCCTGCGCATTCCATGCTATTGTGGCAGTCACATGTATTCCGTATAATATAAATTACATAGATTAGGGAGCCTTTTAAAATTACAATGTGGGATGTAATTGTCATTCTTTTAGGCCCTCCAGTCACAAAATGGAAGAAAAACAATTTCTGTTCTAAGAGGTAAAGATCATTTAACCATTTGTTATGCAGAAATCCAACAATTGGTCTGTTTGGGAATATAATACAACAAGAATTAAATTACACATTGTTATGCGTTTGACATTTTTTAGCATTATTGCTCTTTTACAGTGCTAAAATGAGTTATAAAATGTCACTTTCATGTGTGCATCTCATATGAATATTTTATATTCGTGTCTGTGCTGAATGAGAATTTTGTTTTTCATTCTCATCGGAATAAAATAGCAATGCAATCCTGGTAATTTTTAAAAGATAAGGTTGACATGTCTTTTCAATCTTGCAACTGTGATTGAAATTTATTGCATGGAAAACAAACTTGTGATAAACACAACTTTACTTGAGGACTGTATTTCCCATAGTATGACATTTCCCATGTGAATGAAATCTGAATTCCACATGGATATAATGTGTTTCTTAAAATGCATTTTACTTTCAGTTCCATAAATCTCAGTTCCTCAGAAGAGTCCGTGCCACTTCTGGAGAAACCTATACTTACCAAGGATATGGTTAGTTCTTGGCTGCTATATCCAGTAGTAAACAGAGCAGGTTAAGAGGAACGTTTTAGTGACTGTGAGTAGTGTTATCATGCTTTATCTGAGAAATTGTCTCAGTAAACTGTAAACGGGGAAAAATCTTGAAGAAAAATTGATTACATTTTAAATTTAGATTTATGGAACTCTTAGTGTAAATAGCTTTTCTTCACAAAATTGGATTTTGGTTTTTTTTAGTCCTGTGAGCCTAAATATCAATGTTGACATGCTCAACAAGATTAAATTAAAACATAGTATACTAGTAGCTGGAATATAGACAGTCACATCCTTCCTGTATCAGTGCTTTGCAAGGAATGCCAAGCACATCTGATAATGGGGTACTTTTTTAGAACAGGCAAATTATTATAGTATATCCTTTCAAATGTGTTGAAGTTTTTGTCACTTAATGCATTTTAATGTTTTGTTGGCACTTTCTAGCTGCAAGTTGTTTGATTCAGAAGAAGTCAAATTTGATTAATCTCAGATAAGGGAGTAAGATTAGATTAGCTTTAGACAGGGATGCTGCTTTCTGCTATTGCTTCACATCCAGTTGTGACCAATGCATGCAGTCTTTTTCCTACCATTTATTCATTATTCATTCCTTTTCATTCCAACAAGTTTGGATCTTGGTATGTGTCCAGTTGAAGCTTGACCTGCACATGACAGCCAAAGAATAGCAGTTTCCCACAGATTTCTCCCGTCACTACTGAAAGTGGTTTGTCCAGACCATTCATGACAGAACATGATGATCCTGCTTAGGGAAGACAATGCAGCTAGTCAGTATTTATTTGCAGCAATTAGAATAAAATGCATATCATATGGGTGCGGTGGGGTACAGTTGAAGTTCCTCTCAGGTACTGAATTCTCTAAGAACTATTTAGAAGGGAAAAGGAGGGGGAGTATCTCTTGTGCTGGATTTGTTGATAACTGTTTAACTACATTGTCATTAAGTAAAAAGTAGAAATAAGCTTGGGAACAAAGAAGGAGAACCTAGTTTTCTCCCTTCTGAATGAATGTCCTAAGCATTCACATCCAGCTTTGCCTGATGCTAAGGAGCAGGTCTTGTGGGACATGGGAACTGTTGCCATTCTTGCACCTGAAAGAGCATTATGTACACATCTACATCTTTATTATTCTGCCTGAAGGCTTTAGCATAACCAGATGGTATTTATCTGGCCATTGTAGATGAAAGAGTGTGTGAAATAGCAGCATGTGACAATGATAAACACTGAATAAAAATAGCAAGTACATGTAGACTCTGTCTTAAAGAAGTCAGAGGAATTCCTGAGAATTATTGACTCTGCTGTATATCAATTCCAGAACAAACACTTTGAAAGCATGTGTATGTGTGCATTTATGAAAATCCGTACATCACTTTGATGGGTACAATTTGAGGAGGTCACACTGGCCTAACTTCCCTAGGGGAAATTACACTTTTCCAAAAGCTTACACTTTTCCAAAAGCTTGCACTTTTGTTGGGACCCAGTTAGACAGTGAAGTATAGGACAATAGAAAAGAAACTAGAGCAATAGAAACCAGTCTTTGCCTGGGCTGTGGTGTAAATTTGATCACACCCATTGTCCTTCAAGGTCCAAAGAATAACAAGCACATGGTTATAGATATGTTGAATGAATTAAAAAACTAAATTAATAAACTGATAGTAACAGGAACATAAAACATTCCAAAGTAAGATGTGTGGTGATGAAATGACTAATAGACTGTTAAGATCTGTCATGTTCTTATTTTATGAATATTGAAAATTAAATGGCAGTTACTTTAAAGCAAACAAAGAAAGGGTGTAGATTAGAGCTGAGCTGGACATCAGCACTGGTGATATTTGCATTAAGTGTGGGATGGCTTTTTAATATGTATAGTAAATCTTGCATCAAGAACTTGTCATTTTGTATCTGTTCAAGCAAAATTTAAGTAACTGCCTTCCATATTTCAAAATGTAAATTTTCCACTGAACTATTTGGAGGAATTTTGATAGCACTAGTTGGCTTTACAGTTCTGTGGTATTCTCTCACACATTTTTCCTTTAAAGGGAAACCCTGATTTTATTTTATTTAAAAAATTAAAATACAACTTTTTAATTAATGTGATTTCATCAGGTACCACAGCGATGACAGTAAACTGTCATTCCATTTTAAACTGAATGCATTTTCACCTGTCTTCCGTAGGACTAGATCTGTCATTTTAGAACCCCTGTAATTTCCTATTGAAATCAGTTCAAATAACATGAAAGCCTATCTGTTAATTTGTGGATGACTTATTTGAAATGGCACTTTGAACACAGATGTGGATGGCCTGGGTAAAAGCAAAATATTTTAATACGGTAACAATTAAACATTGTATTTTGCTTGAAAATACTGTTTCACTGACAAATAGCATCAGTTTATGGGAGTGTATGCAGGCCTTGCTGTAGTTTGTCATAGTATTCCAACAAATCAGACAAAGTGAAGGTCAGTCTGAGCATGAGTAGCACCTCTGTTTCTTTGCTTATCTCAAAACAAAGACATAAAGATAACTATACATGGAGTCCCTGTAGCCCAGTTTCTTGTCTCTACCAACAACCAATTTGGATGTCTAAGGAGGAATGTAAGAATAAGGCAAGTATAAGTAATTCTCCCTTTTCCCAAGTCACTGACACACATAGAATCATAGAATAGTTAGGGTTGGAAAGGACCTTAAGATTATCTAGTTCCAACCCCCCTGCCATGGGCAGGGACGCACTAAACCGTGTCACCCAAGGCTCTGTCCAACCTGGCCTTGAACACCTGCATCTGTGTGTTCATAACATCCTTCAATGGAGAAAAAAAAAACCTTCAGCATCCCTTCAAGCCCAGAATGTTTGTTCCTCTGATTAAAAACTAGGACCTTTTGTGTCTCAGTTACTCTCAAGTAGCTCCTACTGAAGGTAGGTATCCTAGCTTCCCTTTGGGAATTTGTGATCAGAATATACAGTCATCAGAAAACCTCTGCTACACAAAGAGGCTTTTGAAAGTATTTACACTGGAGATTTATAAAATTACCCTGCACCCTGGGCCTTGTGCACATGTGAGAGGAAGCATTCCACTTGCCAAGCAGCATTTATGTACAACAGCCTGGGGAACTCCTGATCTTTATGCAAAAGTTTATCTAGACCCTGAGGATAACAAAAACAGCATTAGTTTCTTCATGCTGTCAGATTTGACCAGAAATATGTTGCTGCTTTGAGAGCCTGTGTTTATTTTTGCTTTTATTGTGCATCATAGTCCTTTGACTCTGTTTGTGGTACTGTTCTGTGTTTAACAAAACACACTGGCTGAAAAAACAGCAAAAGCGTCAATACTAGCAGTACTGGCATAGTTCCTAACAGATCCTGTTTATTTGCTAGAGCATTGTTCTGAACTGGTCCAATCCTTGTATCTTTTCTTGGCTTTTTATTAATTGCATATTTCAATTTTATTTTTTTTTCCACTTCTGAAACTAAAAATGGTTCAAGGAAGACACAGATATCCCTAAATTTAATCCTTTTCAGTTACCTGTATGGGGATACTTTTTAGACGCAATCCACAGACCTAACTTGATCCAAGTTCTGTTGCTGGCAGTCTGTTGATCAAAACTGTTATGCTTTTGCAGGAAACCTCCTGCTAACTTGGCCAACATACAATATTCACAGACTGTTATAGGTACAAAGGCCAGAATGCATCTGTTAGAATAACAAATTAAAGCCACTTGAAGAATGTTTCAGTGAACTATAGTGTGCAAGTACTATGGGTCTTGATCAAACACCATCTTGTTTCAGCAAGACAGCTCACAATGACACCTTGCTGCTCTCCAGTGCTAATACCAGTATAGAAAACCTCTGTGCCATTTTCTAATAATGATTTTAAAAGATTCTTATATCTAGGAATCTTCAGGAAGGTACAGAAATGTGATTATTTACTCTTGAATTTGCAGGATTTGTTGAGCTGTAGTTCCTACCTGCTGTCTTCAGGATTATTTTTTTTATATATATATACATATATATTTTTTAAGCTGTCATAGCCTTCCCTCTGTTTTCCTTCTCCAAACTGAAAGCTCAGCCTTTTTAATCTCTCCTTCTTTGTAATGCAGGTGCTTTTCCTCCTTAAATGTTTTAGTTGGCCTTGTCCATGATCTTCTCTGAGCCTACTACATCCTCCTTCAGATACAGAGACCAGAACTGCATACAATATTTAAAATATGGATTCACAGTCTTTGTATGTGTCTGCAAAATTACGCACTTTGCCCTGTTCTCAGTGTCCTTCCTGGTGCTTCCTGATGCTGATTTGGGGGGTCTGCACAATTGAGAAGATAGTTTCAAAGAAACGTCAGCAACCAACTGCAAGTTGAGCATCATGTAATCAGGGTTTCAGGGTTTTTTCCTCCATGTTTGTTTATGCTGAAGCTCAGCTGCCACATTTTCACCTTTTGCTCAGCTTTGAAGTCCTTTTGGAGTTTAGCCAGCATTTGACTACCAAAAAAACCTTAGGATCTTCTGAAAAAGATGTGAAAAACTGGCAGATTTACTGTTTACTCCCTTCTTCAGCTCATCAGTCATGACACAGAGTAAAACCTAGCTTCAGTCCCTGGAGGACCTCAGTTCCCGGGTCTTTTCCATCCTGAAAAGCATCCATTAAGTTCTTCCATTTGTTGCTTCTCCTTTAAGCAGTTTTCGGACTATAAAACATTTCCTTTAATCCTATGGCAGCTTAATTTCTTTAATAGTCTTCAGTGTGGAACCCTGTCAGAGGCTTTATGAGAATTCAAATATATCATGTCCAGTGAATCTCCTTTATCCGCCTTGCATCTTGACACTGATATAGAAATCCAGCAAATTGGTGAGACAGGATTTCCCTTTACAGAATCCATGCCAACTCTTTTCCAGCAGACTGATTATCTCTGTGCTTAGCGATCTTATTATAAACCCTGCTATCTTATCCAGGGATGTAAGACTCTTTGGTTTGTATTTCCCAGCATCATCTCTAAAGCCCTCGTTTGTAGAAGGGAAACTCCCCATTTTCCTGGCACGATGGTTGTTTGTGATGATAGGTTATAGATCTTTGTTTTTAAACTCCACATTTGAGAGCTTTTGGATGAATGCTCTTTGGTCTTGGTGACTTCCTGACATCCAACTTGTTTATTTAGTCTAATACTTTCTGTCTGTTTACTTATTGATCTAGTTCCTTTGAGCGATCTGGTACAAAGAATGCAGTGGGTGTAGGAATCAAACATTTTCAGCAAGAAAGAATAATGCAAACAAATATTTGAGCTTCTTTTGTGTGGAAGTGCTGCTCTTTACACCTTTGTCATCCAGCAGTCCACCAGTGCCTTAGCTGCCTTACTGCTTTTAATATATGGAAGAACAGGTAAAGTTGTTAAGAGTATCCTTTGCTTTTTTCAAACTCCTTTTTATTCTTCTTAATTTTGTGTTTATATTTGGCATGGGTAGTTTTCTGGGTTTTCCTTATTTGCACAAGCTTGCCATTCCTCAGAGTAGACAAGATAGGACCATAATAGTGGTAGCCTCCTTAATTTTCCCATTAAGCCATACAGGTGGGTTTCAGACTCACTCAGACAACTTCTTTTGTAGTGTTATACATCTTTTACATGGGTTTCTAATATAAGCTTTTCTGGGCTTTGGTGTTTAGGGGTTTTTTCAACAGCCTGTAGGCTGCTTCCTTTTGGACTGTTTCTTTTAGGGTATTTGGACACTGCCTCCCTCACTGCCCCCATTACATAGTTCCTTTAATTCTGCGTTTGTGTGCTGAATTCATTAAGACTCTTTCTCTACAGTACTGAAATTAATTGTATTGTGATTTCAGAACACTTCTCACTAACACAGTACACCACTCAAGATCACATCAGAATGGCATATTTTCTTGAGGGTTTTGCTAACAGTTGTTCCAGGAAGCAACTTTTTATCTTTTTCTTTAGTGTTTTTGGTTGACTGGCTTGGGTTAGTTTGGGGTTTTTTTCCTCCCCTCTACACCTCATCCTGATGAAACATCTATGCAGTTTGATAGCAGAGTATGAAATTCCAGCTACCTTTATCAATCCTGAACTTGCAGCTTTCAGTCTGCCTTCACAGTTTCTGGCCGCTACAACCAAACTTACCAGGGCATCCTCTCTATCTAATATGTATTTTATTAGTCTGGATTTTCCACCCACAATGATTTCTTTGTGGCTCTGTATCCTTATTATATAAAGCTATTATGTAAAGTTTCTTGCACACTACCATTCCCTCACCTGTAGATTCTATTCTGTCATTCCTACAGGTCTGGTAACCTGGTAACATTGCATGCTCCTTCAAGGCCACTGAGATACCTGCCTTACAGGGGTAATCTCTTGGTGCCAATAATTCTTGTTCTCCTCTTGTTCTCTCTTTATGTTTAGTGTTCTCACATTGGTACAGATGCACTTCTGAGTTTTGCCCTCACACTGAATTTTAGCCACATCCACCCATATATTACTTCCATCTGAACAGGCTGCTTTTTCTGACCTTCAGCTTTCCCCAACTGTGAGTTGACATGCTTTCTTTTTGAGTTTCCGTTGCCAGCCCCTCAGCTAAATGATTCAGGTGCCATCCCATTTCTCATCTCAAAACATCCCCCAGCATCTAAGGCGCTTACTCCTTATGCTGTGCCCGTCATGCATGTGTGAAGGCTCTTATCTATGTGTGCGTATCGGGCCTTGCACAGGGGATTGGCAGTATTTCTGTGAGTGTGATTCCTCAGGTCCCTGGCTTGTCTCCTGGCTGCAAGTTTCAATCTTGGCTGAACAATATCCCCTCCATGGTTCCCTGCCAGCAGTACCAGCTGCTTGCTTCTCCACTGCTCTTCAGGTTAACCCATCTAAACAGCCTTTGCTGTACCCTGGATGTTTGCTTTCCATCTAGTCCTGTTTTGCTGTACCACTGTTTTTTTTTGTTAGAGCAAGCTGTGAAATAGTTCCCTGTCAGTTCAACTTGAAGCAATGGAAAGCATGAAGCTAAGAAACAACTCAGCACTTGAATTTATGTTTGTTTTGCCTGTTGATTGTTAATTTGGTGTAAGAAGGGGTAGAGGGAAGTCGAGAGATGGGATTTCATTCTTTAAGAAGGAAATGGTTTACAAATTGCTTTGGTAGCTGAATGCTTAAGTCCAGACTAATGAAAATTTAATTTTTCTGTAGTGCAGAAAGCATCTACAGTTCAGAGAGGAATGTCTTTGCTATCATGGTTTTGTCTGTAAAACTATGCGCACCACAACAGGCAATTGCTCTGTTACTGAAGAGATATTCTTACACATTTGAAATACTTACTACTTAGAATAAATATACATTATTCAGATCTCAGTTTCTTGTGATACTGCTTTCAATTTATCAGAAACATTACTGAAATCTATTAAAACAGGAGAGAACAGGGGGGCTTTTTAAGTGGACATGACTATGTCAGGCTTCAGTTTGTCCTTTCTTAATTTTGAAGGACTTTGGCAATAATTACATTGCAGTAAAAGAGCAGACAGAGGTTGAAATCTGAGCTACTTTAATGCTGTCGTGTGTAAAGTGTGTATAAAAATAGCCTTCATTAGTAATTAAAACCTGCAATATCTGCTTAAGTGTAACGCCACTCTCATAACTTGAGGAGCAAGACAGATAATTTGGAATGAACTTCTGTGGTAGTATTAAGGGGTAAGGTTGCCTGAGGCCATTTGTATGTCCCTTCTCAGTTATAGGTATACTTATGCTTGGAGTGTCTCCCTTTCCCTTACTTTCCCTGATAATGCTGATAACTTAAAACAGAATTAATCAGCTTTTGGAGTGGAGAGGTTGAAAACTGATAGAATTTTGTGGAAACTCGAGCAAGCAGAACACCCTCCCAGATATTAATTTGCAATTAAAAGCTCTGTGGATCCCATTCCTTTCTTGGATGCTGTTCTTCAATCCTAATTCTGCACTGACTCCTTCAGTCCTGTGTCAGTGTGAATCACTAGAAGCATTATAAACATTCTGTGTTTGTATCTGTTATTTAGCCAGATAGAAAGCTTTATTAGGAAATTATCTCCCACACAAAAGTCAGTCCACCTGGCTCCCACACAAGTTTAGTGTTCATTTAACCCAAATCATACTCGGTTCTTGATAGACTAATATAGTATTTGATTATAATGTATGATTTGGACTTGTGTTTGGTCTTTTGAAGGGAAGTTCAGGCTTGCTTGTTCCTGCTGTTAATTATAACAAATTCTGGCAAGTTTAGGGATCTGAAAAGCCTGTCAGATGCTTGCCTTAAGGCCTGAAGTTGGATGTAATTTGCACGTAATAAATTGCTTCAATAAGATTTTGTTTCTTAGCTTAATTACATAAGTCTTTTGGGAGTTAAGCTAATGTGAAATTAAGGGTCATGGGGCCACCACAAATCTTTAGAAGTTGTGGTGGTAAAATCCAGCTGTTTCTTCTCAAAAACCTCTCAATGTATTGTTCTTACCCGCTGGTATTCTTAATGTAATTGCAGTGACATTATGGATCTAAAACAAAAAAATAAATTTGATTAGTTAAATTAAACTCTGACATCAACTGGATAATTAAAGACAAGTCAGATTCCCTGACTAGCTTGAGTACATGCCTTACAGTGTCATCTGCAGTTGTCCTGGATGCCCAGGTTTTGGAATGGCCTTGACTCAGTGGGTGGGAATCCTGATCTTCTTTAGGGGAGCACCTGCAGTTGCAGATCACATAGCCTTTTAGGAGGCTGTACTAAGTCTTAAACTGCAAGGGAGAGTAAAGCTGTAGAGAAGAGCATCGGGATTTACAGAGGTAGGAAATTAAGACAAAGTTTCAGGATCTTCACATATGGGAACTTGATTTAGACTAGTTGAAGATGACCAGTGCAGGAAGTAGTAAGAATCAATATACACTGGAACTTGGGCATAAGGTAGAAAGCCCGCAGCAATGCTTGGCTATTTGTTCAGTTTTTTTCTTTCATAAGCAGATTTGGGAAGTTGCTACAGTTCAGCTTTGCTGGGGAAAGGTGTTTCTTTTGAAATACTTCTGTCTTATTCCTGTTGTGTTAACTAGAGCTGATTATTGATACAACATTGATGTAGTGGTTGCCATCTTTAAATGACCAAATATCAGTATTCTTTTAAGCAGCATAACATTAGTTTTAAAAATACCATATGGCTATTAATATTGTCTCATCTTAACTTAGAATTTTGCTTTGTTTATAATTTTCCTTAATCATTTGCAACTGAGATGATGAATAACATCAGGAAAGAATTATGAAGCAAAAAAAACATACATTGTATATTGCACAGAATGTTTCAAATATTTTTTAAAGCTAGATCTTCAGCTTTAGCTGAATATGTTCAGTATATATGGTTTTTATAGAAGACTAGTAGGAAAAAGACTTACCATCTGGTTTCTGGGCTTTTGTTTTTTAGATATAGTTTTGCATATTTTTAGAATGCTCCACTTACTAGGTAATGCCACTCAAAAGGAGGATTTGTACATCAGTGAACATTATAAGCATTTAAGACATGGATAATACAGCTGTCATTTTAAAATATTAATAGTATGCTTTTAGGTGCTCATACAGTGAATGACCTGCATATAGTGGCCTGGATAGTGTCCTCAGAGAAACAGACCTGGAAAATCCTTTCTTCCCATTAAAAGCAAGAGGAAAAACCTGCTTTCAGATACATGAATGCTGATTTCTTTGTAGTTAGTTAAAACATTGCATGTAAACTAGTACTTTGGGTGCCTGCCATCTAATAGCTGTAGCTAGGAGACTGTTTAACCAGAAGCTTTTTAGCAAAAGTTGTGTTTGGTACTCCATGACAAAGAGGTGAACTTGTTCCTGGTTAGAGCCCTCAGCCATTTCTTCATTTGGTGCGTGGGCCATGTTGCTTCCTTCACACTGTGGTGCAGTTCAGTAAAGAACTCTTTGCGTGAGGACTAGCCAAAACTGCACACAGCACCTTACAGATTTTAGCATCAAAATACCATAAGACTTTACTGATTTCTTTTTCTCTTTTCCTTCCCTGCCCCTCTGCAGTGCACAAATATATTTGCATGCTGTCCTGGGTTCAGCAGTAGCAATCATTTTTCTCCTTCTTAGTAGCTGGTGCAGTGCTGTGTTTTTGATTTTTTGG
>WYDI02009195.1:0-114931 GCA_009867235.2 Psittacus erithacus | reverse complement strand
CTGCAGGGCTGCTCTGAATCTCTTCTCTGCCCAACCTGTAGCTGTGCCTGGGATTGCTCCCACCCAGGTGTAGGACTTAGCTTAGTTGAACTTCATGAGGTTGTCATTGGCCACCTCTCAAGTGTATCAAGGTCCCTCTGGATGGCTCCTTCCCTCCAGCATATCAACCGAACCACACAGCTTGGTGTCGTCAGCAAACTTGCTGAGGGTGCACTCAATCCCCTTGTCCATGTCATCGACGAAGATGTTGAACAAGACTGGTCCCAACACTGATCCCTGAGGTACACCACTCATTACTGGTCTCCAGATGGACACAGAGCCATTGACCACAACTCTTTGCATGTGGCCATCCAGCCAGTTCTTTATCCACCAAGTGGTCCATCTATCAGATTGATGTCTCTCCAATTTTGAGACAAGGATGTCATGTGGGACAGTGTCAAACTCTTTGCACAAGTCCAAGTAGATGACGTTAACTGCTCTACCCATGTCCATCAGTTCTATAGCCCTATCATAGAAGGCCACCAAATTGGTCAGGCAGGATTTCTCCTTAGTGAAACCATGCTGGCTGTCACCAGCCACCTTGTTGTTTTTCATATGCCTAAATTGTTTTTCATTGTGCCTTTGTTTTTTATGTGTCTTGTTTTATTAAAAATCAGATTAGAGTTTCCAGCCTTAATAGCTATGCATTTTATAATACTTTTGATAGAGATATCACGAAACATTTACATGAAAGCAGTGATTTTGTATTAAATTATGTAGTGATGCTTGTGAAGTGCATCCAGCTAAAGCAGTATTATCAAGGTGAATATTTTGAGGTAGTTTTAAACCCATTTTCAGATATCATTCCTTTTAATAGTGTCCCTTGATATTTACTTGAAACATGTCCAAGTCCATAGAGAAGAGCAAAAGCCACCAACTTCAATTTATCCATCTTCCCTTTTCTCATGTTTCATGCCATCCACCTCTCCAAAATGGTTTTGGTTGCTAATTACAGGATTGGCAGACACCCTGTTGCGTGGCTTACAGAAAGGGAATATATCTTTGGCAAACACAGAGCTGGAGTTTCATGAACTCAGTTCAAGTGCATACAGAAAATAACTTTTTTCTTTATCCCTTTTGTTTCTTACTTGTTGCAGCATCTTCATGTAACTGCGTGTTTTGCAAATATAATTTTCAAGTTGACAGTATCCTTCTAGTTTGGAATTCAGGGGGATTTCTAGTATTTAGTTTTGTTTCTGTTGGTTCGTTCTTTTCATGTTACCAAGTTAATGTGAACACATGAGTACAGGTGAAATAATTTCTTCAGCTGTGGAAATATCATTGAAGATTGCATCACTATAACAAAACAGAAAAAAAATGAGAACTGTTACTTAATAGTTGTTATTATTACAATGATTTAGTGCTAATCTTTGATCTTTAGGTACTTTCTGTCCTGTTCAGTACAATCTATGCAATGAGTTTTGCAAGTAAACTTTTCCCCTCTGTAACATTAAACCCTGACAAATTTGTCATTTAAACAGCTTTTCTAATTGAAACAGATCCTGTGCCTGTGAAGTGAATGATAAAATTTCACTTTGCTCTGGCAGAATAAAACAGAAACGCGTGTGATGCAAAGTGGTGTGTGGTTTAAAGTTAAGAGCAAAAAGCTGCTGTGTGTTTTTCTTACTTGGACAGCGTACTTCTGAAGTTGTCCCAGGATTTACAGACGTGCTTTTGCTATTTCTTTTATGTTGACCAGCCTTTATACTTCTATCAATCAACCTCAAGTAATTCAACTAGAAACAATACATTAACTTGATAAGGACATCTGTTGATGTCAGCTGGTTCTAGCAACATCCTGACTGGTTTATATTAATAACGGTTTTTATCTTCTATGCACATATTTAAGTCGATATTTATTAAATTAGTTTTGCAGATTATGACAGGTAGTTTGCTTGTTTGCAACCTTGTCTTGATAATTGCATATTGAATTCTTCTTTATATTTAGGATATGATGCTTCAGCTGTTTCGGGGACTGGATTTTCTGCATTCACATCGTGTGGTGCATCGAGACCTGAAACCCCAAAATATCCTTGTAACCAGCAGTGGGCAGATAAAGTTAGCTGACTTTGGCCTTGCACGAATCTACAGTTTTCAGATGGCTCTAACATCAGTGGTAAGTTTCTTGAGGCTTTTATTTTTCGTTTAATGCACCAGTGTGCTTTACTCTTTATGTTCCTGGCTTTTTAACCCATTTTATAATGCTGCTTCTAAAATTATCTCTGCAACTGAAGTTACTTGTGTCTCTGAACACAACTGCTTTCCAGAGAGCATTGAAGTTCTGGTGATTACTACTAACAAGTAATCAGTTACTGATTGCTTGTTCTAAATTAAATCATGACTAATTACTGAAGGATAGGGACGTGCTAGTTTTCAGAAATGCTGTGAGTCTAGCTTCTGTCGTGATACTGACATCTTTTGCATATTAAACCAGACAGGTAGGGTGAAAGTTTCTGAAGTATCCATTTATTTTAAGATAAAAGTCTTGCTGATCCCCAGGTATCTTGCCTGAAAAAATATACAGATATGCGTGAAAATGCCACACTGTCATGCCTCTGATTTTCCACCCCTGTGAATGTGGGTTTGATGCTTGCTTCCATATGTTACTGGATGATTTCACATAGTGCTGTGCTGGAGGCAGCTATTTCCCAAGGTAGTTGTTAAAGAGCACATCCAATATCACTAGGCCCCCTGCACTGTTGCCCCTGTCCCAGCAGTTCTCCTGTTTGTCCTTGGCTTGTATTTGAGCTCACTCCCAGAAGATCTGGCCCTCTCCTGCCTTAATGCTGGTGCAGAAGCCCTGCCAGCTTCTCACTTTTTGACAGTTTTTCCATTCTTGCTGGCCTTGCCCCCAGAATCAGCTGCTGTTTGCTTGCCACAGCGTCTCTGACTTGTACTGAAGAGTAACCGTGCTGCATGTGTGTTGGGTGTCATTTGATTTTGCTCTTAAGAACTTTTTTGTTTCCATTTCCTATTTTGAGTATCATAACAACTGTAGCAGTATCCCTTACGGTAAAGAGAGAAAAGGGAGAACTGCTGAGAAAAGAAACTGAAAGGAGCCCACTTTGTGTTTTACATTGTATTGTAGAAATCAGGCTGGCCCACAATATAAAATCATAGAATGGTTTGGGTTGGAAAGGACCTTAAGATCATCTAGTTCCAACTCCTCCACCATGTGCAGGGCTGCCTCACCCTAGACCTTGGCTCCGTCCAACCTGGCCTTCCATTATTATTATTAGTTACTGTAAGAGTCTTCCCATCATTGTGTGACATAGCTGTGACATCCTGGGGTTTGGCTTCAGTGTGAATGAAAGCAGGAAGCAACAGCAAATGGTATCATCATCTTGCTAAACACAGGAACATATCCTTGTCACATAAAACATATGCAAACTTGTATTTTAGGGCTGTTTTTTTTTATTGCCTGTAGGTTGTAGCCTAATCCAAAGCTGAAAGGTTCTTTTTGCTGAGGTCAGTCATGATTGATCATTTTGTAACTCAAAACAGAGCTTTGAAGAAAATGAGAGAAAAGTTATTCCTGATTTGCTGCAATTTTTCTCTTCCCAGTTATCACTCAGTAACAGCTTCAGTGAGTGTTTCTCTTGATCCATAAAATTCTTTAAGCTAAATCTGCAGAGTTGTATAGTTTTCAGTGGGGCACTTTTTCAGAAGTTCTGCATAAAATGAGGAAAAATACCTAAGAACTGGGCAGGAGTTTGTCCAGGATCATGTTGCCTGCATAGGAAGGAAGGTCAAAAGACCCAGAAACAGAGTGCGTCTACTGAGGCAAAAACGTACCAAGACCTGCCTGTAAGAGGACATTGCCAGAATTGCTCTGCAATTGCTCAAGTATCTAATACTTGCATGCTAGAAATCATGCTTCAAAACCCACTAGTTAGTACCCTTGATGCTGCTGTGAACAAAAATTGTTCAGACTAAGGGGCTGTCCACATGCAAGTTTGTACCGTGTTCATACAAGCGTGCAACTGTCCCTGCAGCTATGCTAAGGAGTATTAAAATAATTGAATTATTCTATGACCAGTGGCAAATAAATTATATGGGCATAGGCATGAATAATGGCTTCCACACACCTAGAGCTTAGTTTATTATTATTTTATTAAAAGAAAAAGAAAAAAAAGCCATGACCGTGGCTTTTTTGAGTTAAAAATCTATTGGTTTTAAAGCACTTAGTCTTTAACACCTTCAAAATCAACTTTTTTCTCAGTACACCAAAACCTATAGACAAGTGTTGCTTACAATGTGACAACATGGTGTGGTTTTAAATGTCAATCTTCATTGCTCCTACAGGCTGAGTGCTGATTAGAAACTTTTACTGAATGTGTAAATGTGTATTAGCTGACACAGGGCACCAGTTTTCCTTTTCTGAATGTAACTTTTACCTTTGGCTAGCTGCTTTGGTGTGCAATTTTTAGTTCTTTCTCCCCTCCATTAAACTCAATATGGGATACCAAACTTTTAAAAAACCCAAAACCTTCAGTTTCTTGAACATAAAGATATTCTCGATTTTGCTGTCCCCAAAATAGTCTAAACTGCAGTTTTTTGCCAGGCAGTGTGTAAGCTTTCATTGACTTCAGCAGGAGCAGTTGAAGTGTATGCAGAAAAAAATGTTGCATTATGAAAGTCATCATACATCTCCATATGTATCAATTAATAAAAGTCCTAACTTGCAAGGATTTGATTCTGAGTTACACTGAAAAGTGATAGTGCAGACAGTCCAGTGACAAAAGGCACATTGCATGTGCTGTCATCGTGATCAGTACAAGGGCTCTGCAGCGTTTCCTTCAGAAGAGAAGCTTACTGCAAAATAAACTGCAAGAATCATCTTTTGAAGTATCAGATCATTCCCAAGATGCACCTTCATTCATTGCTCACAAAGAAACCCTTCAGATGGGACAGAAAGAGCTTGCCATGAAAATAATGCAGTAAAAACTGATTCAAACCAAATTCTCTGGGCGCTGCAAATGCAGACTTCAAAGCAGTCTCTCTCTGATAGGCATTTATTTCCACAGTGCTAAAGAATCCTTCTGGCAGATCAGTCATCCAGGAATACTGCTGTCACTTAAAGAAACCTCTCAATATTTCTGTCAGTGAATGAATGATTCAAACTAAAGTTACATGGGCTTGGTGGGGCAGGGTGGAGATTGCTGCTCCCAGCCGTGGTGAGACTGAGAACTGATACAGGTGTGAAATAACAGCACTAGAAAGAAGGAGGTCAGGCAGGAGTGTCACAGATGCTGGGTAATGGGGCACATTTTTGGTTTCGTACAAAGTTAGGCTCTTTTTCAAGTGTTGGTCTTGGCCCTTGGGGAAATTTTGAATAGCCTTTGTGATAACGGAGCAGCTCCATAGGACAGAGGAGGTGGATTGATGTGACTGTAATTTTAGAGTTTGAGAGCAAAAGCTAATGAACTGTCACTTTTCTTCCTGATGCAGAAAAATGGGCTCTAACTTTCTGTGAGTAAAAGAGCAGGTGGCTGTCTGGAAAATCTGAAGTTAGATTGTGAAAAAGCAAGAGCAATGGAAAGAAAAAGCAATAGAAAAATGTATTTTTGTTGACTTCTAACTGCCTTAAAGAAAGGAAATGAAGCTGAATCATGGCACAAGAAAGTGCTAAATGAGATAAACGCATGCAGTTGTGATCACAGCATCTGTGTGGAGCTGAGGCCGTCCAGCTTTTAAACCTGACCTGCATCAGGATCTGAGTGAAACTGTTAGTGTTTGTCACATACTCATAATACTTTCTTTGAAAACGTATGCTTTACCTTAGATGGCAGTGCTGCTGATGGGTTTTTTCCCATGAAATGCAAGCAAAAGTGTTTTCTGTCTTTAAAAAAAAATCACTTGTTTTCAGATTTTCTGAAGGGAAAACATCATTTTCTTTGCTGATGCTTTACATTGTCGAATACTAACCTTAGCTAAATTGATGATTAAAAAGAGAAGACACCAAAAAATCATGCAGTTGCCATCAGTGAATAATTTCAGATTACGTTAGCATTTTATTTGAGTATTTCTTCAGGATAAAAACTTTCCATCCATTTCTGGCAGTCACTTCAGCACAAATGGTTTACATGTCACATCATGCAGGAACTTGGATTTCATTTTGTTGGTATAGTAGGAAGGGAGCATAAAATAATTTTCACTAACTGGGTTTGCTTTGTAAAAATAAATGTATAAATTAGTTACAGCAACAAAAACAACAACAAAAAATATAGAAATATCCTCTTCCAAAAAGGAACGAGCACTTCCCTGGTTTCTGTCCACTGTTGCATTGTAATTTTCTAATAAATGCCACCTGTTAGTAGATAATGTGACTGTAAACTCTCATTTGAGCTAATACGATAGTTGAGAGCACAGTCAACTTTATTTTTTCTTTGCCTTGATTTGGGGGGTTTCCCCCACTTTTTTATGGCCATCTCTTGCTGATGCTCTGCTTTCAAAAATCCATATATTTATTCATATGTAATCCACCCTGCAGAGTCCAGTCCTATTTTGTGTCTGTTCCAGCAGACCTGCAGTCTGTTGTGGCACAGCTTTAACCTGAGATGCATTGGATATCCCAAAATGGACCTGATTCAGTAATCTATTTAAAGCTCGCAGTTAATATCAAACATAGGGGTAGACCTGTGGAAAGTAATGAAGCGCATGCCTCTGGTGAATCAAAGTCAAAATCTGGGCTGCGTTAAAGAGCGCCCTCATGGAATTAGAACAGTGACACTAGAATGTATTTCATGCATAATTTTATTAGAGCATGCGTCTTCCTCCCTCTGGCAGCTGGAAGTGACATTGGTTTGGTATGCACTGAGTCCTCACTCTTGTGAGGAAGCCCATCACCTTAGATCTGAGACCCAGTCTCCTGCTCCTTCTTCATGGTGCGTTGCCCCAGTCCACCCAAACGTCCCTGAAAAGGAAAATGAGTCACAGACAGACATCCGGAAGATCAAAATATGTGTTGGTGAGCTTGTCAGTGCTGCTGCTGAAAGGTTGTGGCTATTTAGGAATGCAGTATGATTAAACTGGTTGGCTTATTTAAGCGAAATCTGTCTTGCCTACTAATAGAGTTCTGCATAAAGAGTCCATGTATCTGGCTTTGTGAAATGAGTGAATTTCTCTGATGTTTTAACATCTGGGTAGCTGTAGGAATCTATTGTTTCTTCCCAGACACTCTATAGGAAAGTTATTTCCATCACATAAAATAAGTCATTTATCTACTGAGCCATCTTAAGAACAAAAATCATTATTAGCTCATTGACAGTAAAGTCTGCAGCTGACTAAAAACATTTTAATATATATTTATGTTGATTTTACTCATCATATGTTCACTAAGAGGGCCAGATTTTTATGAAAATAACAATGAAAGAACAGATTGCTCAATGTCGCAGTATCATAGGGCAACACAGAAATACACATGGAGAAAGTTAGGAAATTAGAAGTTTCTTTTATTCATCTGCATTATGATCATATAAGATCATTTTCAAAACTGACAGTTAATTTTTGTTGCCATCTTAAGAAACTTTAAAGTTTGTAAGACTTGTCTGGAAGAGCAGTACTAGCTGCTCTTGTAGACAGACAGAGGATTTATGGCAAGGTTGTTATTTTTAGGAACACATCCTAGAGATAGTATTCTAAGGGTGCCATTTCACAGTCAGCATAAGTAGATGTAACATTCCTACTGCTGCTGAAATGATGGCCCTGCTTTTGACCACACACTCAAATCACTTCCCTTGAATTGGCATTGGTGGTCGTGCCCTTGCAGTCTGACTGAAAATGAGCCCCATAAAAGTAGTTATTTATTTCCAGGTGGATTAGTAGATGCAGATCCCTGCGCGGCTACATGAGTAAAAGCACTGACGCACAAGGGAGGCTAAGCAGAAACGTGGGGTCATCCATTCCACAGACATCACTGTCTTAGATTTGTTGGGAGTCAGTTATGAAACCACATCCAAAGTCTTCAGCTAAGGACTTGAGTAACTAACTCAAAGGTAGAATTGTTTTTCAAAACCTCGCAGCTGATGCTGACTTACATTGTTTTGAAGATGTTAGATGAGCCAGTTGCTGGTCATTTAAGTCTTATCTACTTATCTAACTTTAACAAAACTTCTAAGAGTATCTGTGTCAATGTTTGAAGTATTTCTTACCCCCTTACTGCCAAGGCCTGGGTTCAGGGCTCTGCTGTTCCTCCACAGCTGATGCCACAACTCACCCTCGAGACCTGTCAGGAATGCAGGGAATGCAACCCTCTGCTCTGATTCAGGCCCAGGTTTATCATGAACCATAAAAAGTCTATCTTTTAATCTTTCAAAAAAATTAAATTATTTCACAGTAAACAGCAAATTGCCTCCTCATGAGAATATTTTCTGTGCCAGAAAACTCCTTTTTGGAGCTGCAAACATTACAGTATGTACCATGTGATGACAGAGTTTGTCTACAGTGAGCTGATCGTGTTTTGCAGCTCTGCAGCTGCACCAGTGCAGCCTTGCAGAATAAATTTATCTTGTGCTGGTGGAAAGGTGGTTAAAAGGTACAATTTTGAGCACAGATCATATCAGAACAAAGGAAGTTTCTGCTGGGCTGGACCAAAGGTTGGTTGTGTGCACTTTCAAAGGATAGCATCCAACAGAGGGTGCTTAGGAAGGAGAGTAAGAACCAGCTTTCAGCAGTCAGAAATGTTGTGATTTCCAGTGCTGGAGATTGTATTTGGATCACTGTGAGTCATTACCTTTTCACCTCCGGGTAAAAATTGGTATTATTTTGCAGCAGTACAGTTCCATTGGTGCAAGAAAATGTACGCTCTGCAAACAGGCTTTCAAATGTTGATGTGAAGATAAAATGAAATGTTCTTTTTCCTTTTCTTTTTACTGTCCTTCTCCTTCACTTAGGAAGATGCAGTAGATACTGTTAGTGGTGCAGTACTGGTTACAGTGGTACAGTACAGTTACTGGTACAGTACTTAAAAGTTTTCACACAAATATCTGGTGAATGTGCTTTAGGATGCAGAGGAACTGAATTTATAAAGAACAAGCTGTGCTTAATCTGCTAAAAAAATGGTGGGGGAGGTTAAGAAAGGGGGAAGGGTAGAAAATTACTAATGTGTATTTTTTCTATACTATAAATGAGTATCCTGCTATTGTGTGACTGTACTTCTGTCTTCTGTTTTCAGATATAAAAATATGTAGTGCATTTCCCCCACCCAGTGATTTACAGCTTTTTTGTACTGTTTTTCTGTTGATTTAAGCTGGTCTGTTTTTACATCTACTCCCAGAGATAATTGAGTGGGCTGGATTGTAAAAATAATTTGATTGTTTGACAAGGTCTCTCCTTGTGTATTTACAAAACCGTTCCCGCATAATTTCAGACCATCCTGAAACACTAAATACAGCCTGAGGTTATGCTCTTATCAGAGCACACAAAATAAGCAGGCATGGGCCTGTATGGTACTTGAATGTGAGGCAGTGAAAGGAAGAGGAGCAAAGAGAGCAGCATATTCTCCCTGGAGCTCATGATATTCCAGAGTGAAGGCAGGTGTCAGTGCCTTGCTTACGGAAATGTTCTTAGGACTTAATATATAATAAAAATGAGTTGTTGACATGTTTTTGCAGTGGCAGGGAAGCATCCGTAAATTTTCTCTGCACACTGGCCAAAGTTGTGCTGCAGAAGGCATTTCTAACTGAAAATTCCCTTGTACAGGTACAGCCAAGGAAATGTCTCTTAGCCTGACAATATTTAGTACTTGTTCAGTGCTGCTGGCCTGGAATTCTAGAGCTCAAAAGCAGAAGAGACATGAAATCATCCAGTCCTTTCGTGAATCAGGCAGGATTGTCCTCTGTGATGTCATTTCTAATGTTTTGCCCATGTTAACATTAAATGTGCCAAGAAATAGGGATTCCATTCCCATGGGAGTCTGTTCCAAAACCTCTGTATAATCACTCTCAGAAGGTTTTCTTGATGTCCGGCCTTCAATTTCCCATTCTTAATTTAACTCTGTTGTATTCTTTGTTATTATATGCTGAATGGTAGCAGATGTAGTTGGCTCCCTGCATTAGAGAAATCAGTTCCATATTGCTGTATACATTTGTTTCTGCGAAGCATGAAAAGATAATTCATTTGGTAAACAATGAAAGTATAGATTATCCAGATTTCAGTAAATTGTAGGGTACCAATGAATTAAACTAGATTGCTCTAGACTTCCCATCTTCTAGAATTAAATGGATAAATCCAGAGGAAAATACATTATGCTGAAAGAATTATTGAGCTACAAGGCAAATTCCTCAGTTTGGGGGATCTTACAAATCACTTAGTAACAAGCTGCAGAGATCACAGGCAGGCTCTGAGTCACTGTTTAGGTGCATGAAAAGAGCAAATGGAAATCTAGACTTTTCCATCTAGGATATTTTATTAGAAATAGGAAAATAGTGGTGCCACAACTACGTGATGAGGCCTCATCTACAATACTGTGAGTTATTCAGTTTCCCTGTGGTTGAGAGATGATTTGGGGCAGGAACAGACATGGGGCAGTTCACATTTCTGTCTAATGATTGAGGAAGGGGTGACAGTATTTTCTGTGAAGCAAGAAGAACCTGACTTAATTTAATGAAATGAATCATGAGAGTAGATACAGTTGACACCTAAAAACACCAGGAAGGAGCCAGAGAGGAAGAACAGGAGTTAAAAAAACAATGGTGGCATGAGAGCTAGTTGGCTTAAACTGGGTTTAAATAACTTGAGACAGGATGTTAGAATACAACCTGTAATTCTGAAGCAACCTATAGCAGGACCAGTGCAGGCCAGAAATACAACTGAGAGAGAGCTTGATGAATTTCTGTGATGCAGTGGCAAATCTTGATGACTTGAGGCAGCCCATTTACAGTTCCGTATCTCTGTATGTGCCCCTTTAAGATTTCATGTGCACTTATATAGTCAGCTTTATCAAAGAGGTGCATTTCATGAGCTCCATCCTGAATGGAAACAGCTTTCAGCAGGTCAGATGGATTGGCATAAACAGCTTTATTCCTAGCAGAGATTATTTGAAAAGTTATATATTCTGTTCTGCGTAACAGGAGAAAGCATAGATCCCTAGTGGTGATCTAGTGGATAGTGAGTTGCTTCCAAAGGAGGTCTTTTGCCTTGCACACAGAGTCTGTGAATGGGGGAGTTTCCACTAAAGAAAAGAAACTTGCAGCTGTACAGATCTGTCAGCTCCGCAGCCACCCACCTGTATGGAGCATTGTGTTCCACGACATCGTGAAAGCTATACTGTGCCTCAGCATTCATTATGGCTAGTTATGAGCTAACAATATACATTTGTGTAATGCACACTGCATGGATCTGCAGCGAACATTATTCTCCTGACAGGAATGAGAGAGTTGGACCATTTGGTCAATGCAGAAACTGGCCTAATTTGGAAGAGCTCACATCTTTCTGAGGAAAAACTGGTGATATTCTCTCAAAAATTAAAAATGCTCAGTGATTTATATCATGTGCCAAAGCTTTTAAAAAGGGAGTTTTTTAAAGGGAGTTGATACTGTCCCAGAGGGTTAGGAGAAATTAGAGGGTAAAAATCAATACTGAAGAAACTACTGTCCAATGCTGACCTGAATAAGTGGCATGGTGAATAGGAAACCACTAGATAGATCCCACAGTAAGCTCAGCATTGTCCAGCTAATCCCCACTGAGCGCCTATCAAATATATATTCATGTTGCTAAAAGAAAGTTGAAAGAGCTATAGTACTGATAAATTCCCAATTAAGATAAAACTATCAAGGTGTGTCCTTGTGTCCCAGGCAACCTATTATTGTTAAAAGCAAAAAACATTTCTTGGGGATACCTGAGAAATAGTTGAAAGAATATTTGACAAAGGAGGAAAAACTATAAGGGGGCTTGCAAGGCTGTATTAATATCTCCTGACATAAAAATACTCTGTATGAGATATATCTGACCAAGTGTAGACATCTAACTAAGCCATTCCACTGAATAAGTAGCCTAGTAGTGACCAAAGGAGATCTTCTAATCAGTGAAGCAAAGAGTTAGTTATCTCAACTTAAAGAAGACAGCTAACATAGGTCAGATAAATCAGACTCTAAAAGTACCCTCTTCTTTCCACTGACCATCAAGGGTGAGAATTACTCCTGTGAATATCTACATGGTATTTAGATCTGAAGTCAACTGAGCTGAATCCACCCCATGCCTATCGTGATACCATTATTTTGGGCTCTTGGTGAGTCATAAAGTACATTGCTATCAAGGATTCCATCAAGATATGGGCAAAGCTGAGACAGCTCCCTGTGAAATGAGTTCTAATTGAAGCGTAGTAGCAGTGGTACCTTTCAGATAAATCTGTAAAAGCAGTTAAGCATTTTTCTGGAATATATAGCTGAAATAATTATAACCGCCACCCAAAATACACAACACATGCAGGGCCAGTTAGGAATCTAAGCTATGTGGGTGAGCAGGTTTGACTGAGATCTGAATGGAAATGCAGAAGAGCCAGTGGTGTTTGAGAAGATACCTCCGAGAGTGAAAGAAGCAATGGGAAGCAGTGTGCAAATACGTACACACACACAAATCGCACACATCAGTAGGAAGGCCTAAGTCTGTGAGAACCTTACTACCCCTAAATGTAAGGTATCATCTTGAAAATGAAAGCTATCGGGAGCTGCCAATGTATATCATCTTTACGAGTACTGTAAATCAGTAGAGGCTTTTTCTGGTATGAATATCTCATAATACCACTTACGGCAATGGTTTTCACGGAATAATTAAGTAGTATTTTTTAATCCACTTGGAATATCAATAGCATTGAGATAGATGCAGGCTAAGTGCTATTTTGTGGTAGTACCACTTCTACTGACTCTTCATGGAGCAAACGAAGTAGCTGTTTAGTTCACTCTGGCATAAAGCCTGGCAATTCTTAGGTGGTGGTGAACAAAAATTTTAGCTCTTTTACAGGGTTCACTACAAAGTGTAGAAAACAAGTAGGTCGGGGGGGAGGAATTAAATGTGAAGGCCATTCATGGAAACCCAGTTGTTTCTGGGGTTTTTTTCAAAGTGCTTTCTGTTGAGCAGTGTGATGACTGTGTTCTTTAAGGGCAAGAAATGAGCATGGCATGGATTTCATGTAAAGCACATAGAGTCATGCTGAAGTTTTTGAAATTCCAGTGAAAAAACAGGAGAACCTTTGAGTATTTTTTCATCTGGGGGAGGGAGGGTTACTTTTTCAGTTCTGTTGCAATCAAAGTATAATCAAACACACTTTTTTTGACTATTCTGTATTTTTAAACAGCTTTAGTGTGAGTATTTGAGTAAATCTTTCTAATATTCACCAGACTAATATGTATTTCTTATGTTCTTAGAGGCAGAGCAGTTCTGGCTACCTTGCAAATTGATCATTTCAAAGAGTATGCTTTCATCACTGGTACTGTGATTTCAATGACAGTATATCTCAGAAAAAGATTTACTGATGCTTTTTAGCCCTGCTTTATTTGGATATACATTTTTCACTGATTCTTGCATGTTCTGCTTCATACTGCATTTGCAAGAACAGAACCAGTCAAGTCATTCTTAAAATGAAGAAGATTGCTGGAAAATTTGAACATCTTGGTGTGTAGTTTAGTGTACTGGATTGATCTGCGTGCCACGTTACATTAAAAAAACAACCTATCTCAAAGCATGCTCAGTATAACATCTAAACAGAGAGGAGCGGGGTAGACATGTATCTTTTTAACGAAACGGGATTTTCCTTAGTTTTGTTTACATACTTATAGTCTGGCTTCATAAGATTAAAACCAGCTTGTAAACCAAGCTTAAAAATTGGGAGTGTTTTACTGGTTTACATTTTCTTATGGCTATTGCAGTAGATCATGATAGCCACATACTTCAGCTGGTACAAATCACCATGGCTTCATCGAACTAAGCCAATTTATGTGGTAAATAAGAGGTTATGTCTTTAAATCAACAGTTAATACTTTGCTTTTGGTTTATTTTTGTCTTATATTTAAATTTTATACTTAATTGTCCTTTTGTTTCTCTTGCTGTCTGATGCTACTTGGGCACTATTGCTTTGAAATGAAGGGGGCTATTTAGGTTAATAAAGACACAGCTGGCACTGTGTAGAGTCAGTGGTACTAAGTTATGGACAGATTTAAGTGATTTGTGACACTAAAGATATCCTGCACCTTATGTAATTAAAAGACCAGAAGAATTAAATACGGAGGGGCCTGTGCACGGTATCAGTTCTTGTGGGAAAATATGCTTCAGTGACTTACTGGCACTGGTTTTGGAATGTGGCCTTTAAAAGTACCTTTTTACAGTGGGAAAGAATTTGATCAAGAATAAACAGTCTGACCTTGTTAAATGGACCAAAGGCTGTGCATAACCTAGTTCCAGAAAACTAGTTTTCACCAGTCTGTGAAAAAAAAAAAAAGCCGTTTATAAAAAATGCAACTAGATTTTCTAGAGAAATAAATACATAAACGGAATAAAGCAAAAAAAATTGTTATTTAAATGTGGACTTCTCTGGGTTGTGGGAACCATGAGCTCTAAACATGGTTCGAACCATAATTTCAAGGTATTAATAGCAGTCAGTGTCTTATAGTGTAGGCAGATAAATTCAAGTCATATATGGGATAAGTGACTAATTTTCAACAGAAGTCAAGGCCATTTGTATTACCCTCAATATCTGAAAATGTAAAAAGCATGAATTTACAGTAAAACTGAGTTTATAGTATGACCTAAGTTACAAACACGAAGCTTAGTATCTTCAGGTTTAGTCACTTGACTGGCAAGAATCCTTTGATACAAATGAAGAGAAGAAAATATGGAGCAAGAAAATTACTCCATTTTGGGTTTAGCTTCAAATTCATGGTGAATTGCCACACTGTTACTGAATGTGCATGGTATGAAATCCTAGCTTCAGTGGAAAACATCCCTTTAACTTCACTGTGGCCAGGATCTCATTCCAGGTTTTCACATTCTATTTGAAAAACACAGACACTTGCTCTGAACAAATATTCAGGCTGCTATGGAGGAGTGGAGTGTACAGAGAACTGCAGTGACGTTCGGAAATGATATGAGTGCCATCAATATAAGATACTCATTTCACGGGACTTGGCTGCAGAATTCTCACAGATACTTTGTAAAATACAACCTCTTTTTTTTTCTTCCCTAATGTTAACACAACAGCATCAAAATACCATATTAAAATTGTCAAGGCCTTGCAGGTGATGCATTTTTTAATGCAAGAGTGAATGAAAAGTCTCACAACAGTTCAAGAATATGAAATAACTTTGGAGGACATTGTTGAATAATACTTTGGGTACATCATTTAAAAACTATAGTAGCCAGTTGAAATCCACTAACACAGCAATCATTGCTGCATAAAAATGAAAATATGTCTGTAACTGCAAAATTACTGAATTGGTACATTTCTGTGTTATACAATTAAATTCAACATCAATAGATGCAACTGTTTAAAAAACAGCATTACATAAGACAAGTGAATCAAAGAAAAAAATATAAGGAATGTTCAGATTAAAAATTAAAAAGTGAGTATATTAGGTTTTGACAAATTTGGATAAAGAATCTGTATTAGGCCAGAAAAGAAGAAAGCCTCTCTCGATGTAAACACTGTTTTCAGATTTTTATAGTCAATGTAAACATCTTCTGAGTTTAGCCTGAGTTTCCTGAATTCTGTCTCACTCTACTTTGTGTTTACAACATCAGCTATATATTTATCCTGCAGAGATTTCTTGAGGCCCTAAAGGGGGTGGAGTTCCCACCCTGCTGTGAGAAGGCTCTGTGCATTTTCTATGTATAGTCACATGGACAGATGGACTGCTGTGCTGCTCCAGTGTCAAACCATCCAGTTCTGAAAGTGGGAGCTCTACACTGTTAACTCTGAATGCATGCACAGATTTATCCCCTTCTGTAGTCTGGGACATTAACCACTAACTCACAGAAGAGCAAGGATGAAAACTACAGCTGTGCTTAGAATTTGCAGGCAATAAGTTTCATTTTCAAGAATGGATTCACCAGGAAGGCATTAAGGAGCTATTATTTACCTTTCTCTACATCATTAATGTGCAGGATAGTGTGCAAATACCAAGTTGTCTGAGAGGGAAACTACTGTGCTTATGCAGAACTTACTTTTCTATACTTGATGCACCGCAAGTGTAATCTGACCCTCGCACTATTAGCACGTAACATGCATATATCTTTCCAAAACCTCTTAGATTCATGCTGAATTGAGGAAGCTATCAGACTGACTAGAAATAACAATGTTCATGATAAGTGGATGGTAATTCTCATTTATATTGAGTATTCAATATCACTTTGTTCATTGTGTCACTCTTCCTCCTGGATACTCCACTAGTAAGTTTTTCTTCTTATTTTTCACACCAAGGATGATAATTTTTTTTTAATAAGAGACCTGTGAACATATTCCCATATCATAGACACATACATTAAAAAAAATGCAAAATACGTGAAGCTTTTTAGGTCATATTAAAAATCTGAGAGATTTTTTTTTTTCCCTGTATACCTTCAATAACATCACAAGTAGTGGTAGTAGGCTACAGTACACAGATAACTAGTATGAAAAAATGGAAGGCATTTTTTACTTTATCCTGAGGAACAGATGAAGGTGAAGGGAACCGTGCATTTTGTATTTAATATGCATTGAAATAGCTCTCTATGCACTTGCTGCTCTCTATGAAATTGAAGTGTGTTAAGACTTCAATACAGTTTATATCCTGGTCTTAATTTTATTTTTCAGTGTTGCTAGTCAAATCATCATGGCAGAGAAGCTTTTATTCTGTACCTTGAGAAGATGTTCATATTAGGTTTACATTACATTACTAACATGAATAACTCAGTAAATAGTAGTTGTAATTAAGCCCAGAAGCCTGAAAAGACAGCATGAGTACTGAGCAAACAATCATATCTGTTGGAGCTGTCATTTTCTTCTGAGGATTCCCTACATGTCCTTTAGGCTGTGGAACCCATTCAGGGCCGTGAGCAGAAATCTCTCAATAATTCCTGGTGAGGCACATGCTAAAACAGAGAAGGGAAGCCCTTTAATCCTGGTTGAACATTAATTTCAAGACTGAAATGACCTGCTCTGAACACTGCTTTGGGTATTTCCAACAATTACTGCATCTGTATAGGCACCTTGTCTAAGTGAGGAGCTCAACAGAACTCTTCCTGCATGCTTCTACCACAGTCTTCAGGAAATCTCCCATGGCATGGTTTGTATATGTATAGATACAGCACCAGGACAGTATTTACACTGTAAAGGATTCCAGATTTGGTCAGTAGAACTGAGGATGAAGGGCTGTAAAATGAGGGAAGTTACAGGACCATCCCGTGAATCTAAGCTCATTCAGAGAAACTATGCATTTATGTTCTGACATCAGGAAAGAATTTGTCTACAGTTAAGCTTTTGCTGTCATAATTCCCTCAGCAGAGATGATTCCTTTGAGGCTCCCTCATCATGGAACAGAACATCATTGTTAAGACCTGTACAAATTTGAATCTAGTCTGTCATAGCCCTTTTTGAAGGCATTTTATGGCATTATATATTTATGGCCAAGCAATAATTTTTTCCAGTATGATAAATTCATAGTTAATATATTAATTATATCTATTAGTCAACATGATTATTTTAATCAAGCATTTGAACAGTGTCTCCTAATCTTCAGAGGAAGGATTTCTTTATGTGAGTCTATTACTCTCCTTTGATGTTTGTAAGCATCTGTGTGTAGTTATGCATATTGCTTTTCATTCTCAGGGGTTCATCCTCTCAGGAATATAATGTAAAGTCACGTAAATTACTGAGTTTTTTGCAATAATACTCAAGTTCATTTGGTCAGAAAGTGAAAATAGGGAAGACTTTTGGCATTGTCAGAGCTTGACCTCTGTTTCGTCTTCTCATGACTTCTCATAAATATACTGTCATATATTTTTACATCATGGTGTTCTGGCTGCAATACAGCCCATCCCATCTCTTTCTTTGACTTCTACTTATCACAGTTCCTAATGTCTTTGTTTCCAGCAAATATTGTATATTTGATGGCACATCCCTAGCAGTCTGTGTAGAGTACTTAGGAGGAGTGAGAAGAGAGCAAAAAGAAAGTGAGGAGGCATAAAAAGACTGGGATAGTCATTGCATTGACAGGGAAAATGAGGCCATACTAAATACAATGACAAGGATTTTTTTGTTGCAATTCACTTGGTTGGGTTTTTTCAATTTGTTGTTGCTTTAGGCCAAGGAGTGTTCGAATTCACTTTTATTTCCAGTTGCTGCTTCGCCTTCTGGACAGAAGATGCTACTTTTTTATATGCAAGAAGTTTAATTTGCCACATAGCTGAAATTCTTTCCCAGTGAATATGTGAAATACTACACCCTGAATTTGCAATTAATATGACAAATGGCATCAGGTTTGTTCTGTTCCTTGCTAAAGGTGCTTTACAGGCAGAATCGTTCCAAGTCAACTTACTGCTATTTTAAAGCTATGTAAAAGACATTCCAGAAGCTTTTTAAGTCTTGCCCTCATCTAAAACACCCTGACTTGTTACATTATCTTTGAGCCCATGTGGGCACAACAGAAATCTCTTATGCTACTTTCCGTTCCTATGATAGGTTAGTGCATGACCTAATCAAAACCACTAACATCTACATTGATCACTTGCAGACTTACCATGGCAGTGCACCTATTTAATAAGAGAAAAATGAGTGAAGTTCAGTAACGTTTTCTCAGTTGCCATAGAAACCATTCCATCTTATATAGAAAACTTGACTGCTTTTGGGCCCCCATCCTTTGATATGCCAAGTGGCTTTCTGAGAGTCCTTAATGTCCTCTTCGCCTATTGAAAGTGCAATCAAAATCAGGCAATGAGAACTTAAATGCGGTGACTTGAAGACAGGCAGTTTCTATCTTAGCTTCATGTACTTGAATTTCAACCTACTACAGCTAGATTCCTTTGAATGGTCTGCAGCAATGAAGAGGTAAACTGTGCACACAGAAATCAGGGCCCCATTTCAGTGTGCTGAAATTAACTCATATGATGGGACCTTACAGCATCAGATACTTTCCCTGGCTATCAAATGCACTTTTGAAGTTGCAGGCAGCAAACTTTTGCATCACATTAGCCAGTCCAGCATTGGTCTAACCTCAGATGAAAAAAATGGCACTGTTTTCCAGGAAGACAGAACTGACAAAATGCTGCCTGTCCACCTAAGCCTGCACAGCCAGAATCCCAGCTGACACAGTATTCTGAGTCATATGCTGACCTTACTATGAAAGAGAACTTCAGTTAGATGTCTATTGTGTTTTCAAACATAGAAGAATGGCTTTGTGTTCAATGGATTACCCCACTGATTTAAGACAAGGAAGCAGATGCTGCAAGGGCATATAGAAGGAAAGAATTTCATTTTTCCCATTTTATCATAATTCAGAATCTATTCCATGTACCAGTGCAATTAATATGTAAAGTGAAAACCCACAGATGTATTAGGACCATGAGAATCTCTCAGTAGACAGAGGTACTGGTACCTATGTATAATGAAGCTCCCAGCACCTTCCGTGTCCCAAAAAGCAAATAGAAAGGATGGGGGAGGGAGGAGAATCATGAAGGGAAGTCTTTTTATTTTCTTCTTTTCACGTGAAGGTTTATAATTAAAGGGGAAAGTAAATTAATTACATGAATATTAAAAGGTTACTCTTCTATTCTAACATTTGGTCACAAGTTGTCTAATGAAAAGGAATGCAGGCTGGAGAGCTGCCATGCCTTTGCTTCTTTCTGCAGAGGGCCACAGGCTGAAGCAGTGATTGTGCGTGACAGATTCTGGGAACAATGAGCCTGCGCACAGATCATCCAGATGGAGCATGCTTTTCTAAATTACACCAACAACAGGGTGGCCCACAGGCAAACAAAATAGTTAAACAATACATAATAAAGTTTTTATTTGGTATTTCCTGTGAGCCTCTGCCAGTTGCCAGGGAGTGTACTGTATTTTGCTTTTGCTGTATTAATTGTTGACCACAACTGGCAAGGACCCAAACTAGCAGGGACAGATAAGGGGGGGAAAATGGCATCTGGACACTAAAGCCTCAAGTGTACTGGGAAAAAAAAGCACAAAAAATTACAGCATATATCTGGAATTTTCCAACTAACGATGTGCGGATGTGGTAGCGCTAGGGAAAAAGAGCCAAACTGAGCCTGCTTTGTTCACTAAGAGAGGCCCCCCTGTAACATTCCTTTTAGCTGTGCATATTTTGGCTTCAGTTGTGCAGTTTTAACTATATACTGTGTATGGAGCAGTTCAGTTGTTGCTGCATGAATCTAATGATTTTGTTACAAGAAATGAAATTATGTCAATGCATATGCATTTTTGTTGTGGTGAGATGTTTAAACGGAGGCTGTGTTTTAAATGTTAAATTATAGGTATTAAGTTTTCAGAGGGAAGAGGGAGAAAATTTCATTAAGTACAACCCATCACAGCAACAGCTGCGAGGAGGAGACCCTCAGTAGCAGTGAATGCTGCCTTTTTAAACTCATCAATGAAATCAGTCCTTACAGTTATCTGGTTTAGGGAAAAGCTGCAGTATAGGATTACTACTTGGATAAAAACAGGAGGCTGCATAAACATGCTAGTTTGATACTGGGTTTCTATTTTTGTTGTCTTTCTACCTATGAACAGTTAAGGTATTGGCATCTTTTTAAGGAAGTTTTATACTCCTGATTTACTATGTGCAATGTCGTAAATGATTTTGCTACTACTAGTACACACCAAAGAAGACAAGAAACAAGAACAGGTTGCTGTTATTTTCTTCTACAGGTAAAATAGCCTTGCAGATATTAGGCAGCCTCTCCAAAGAAAGAGAAAGTTGGTGTGAAAACGATCAATATATATAGAGAAGAGAACCAACTGCACTAGCCAGTGACAGGGTTTGCAGCTTCAGCGGGTCTGCAGCTTCAGCAGGTCTGTAGTTCAGTTGATGGGGAAGAAATTATTGTTGGGAGCTTAAATTGTCATATATTTATACAGCATTTTTGGATGTACTTGGACATCTTCCAGTGACCAGTGGCCCTTGTTGCCACAGGTTTGTTTTCGCTTCCCAACTCTCATGCTCTTCCTGGCATTAAGTACTTCATTTTTTTTCTTGTTTGTGTTTTTGGTTTTAGGACAGATTTTTTTGTGATTGGTTTTAGCTGCAAAATATGTAAGTCATCTATTCATTATTTCTTTGTGCATGTGCAGTTCTTTTCCGTAAGAAAATAAAAGTATATTTAAAAATTAACTTTCTTCACTTGGCATTATATTCATATGCCTGCTGGTTACCAGCAGGGCTGAGCCTATGGATCAGTCACATAGATTCTTCAGTCTGAGCTAGCAGAATATCTGGCTGTAGTGGATGGCTGTCATAAATAGCTGATTACACTAGAAAAAGGCAGGATGCTTTGCCAGTGGATTTCCCAGATTCCTGTTCATCTTCCAACACAGAACTGCTGCTGTTTCTTCATCACAAACCTGTGTTCCTACCGCTTCTCCAGCCAGTCTCCTTTCTCTACTAAATCTAGCTCCCTCCCTAAATCCTCTGTGAAGTCTGCCCTCCCACTCAGGGGCTCCAGATGTGCCCCTCAACAACTTCACAGTCTCCACTGCTCTCAGCTTCAGGCTTTTCATCAGCCTCTACCTCCTTTAAAAGTTTTTGTCTGATCCCAGTCTCACACATCTTACTGGTCATTCTTCCTCCTTCTCTCCATAGCTCATAGCCTTCTTTCTCACTTAGTGTCAGTTACCTCAACTCTCCACACATATTCTCACCTTTCATTGTTCTTCAGCACAACAAGGGGATATCTTAATCTCTTCTCTTAATCTGGCTTTCATACTCTCCTCCCACAGTGTGTCCATCTGTTTTCATGCCTGTGGCTGAGTCTGATAGGTTCCTCTTCAAATATGGGACAGATCATTTATAGAGTAACAGGCTTTCTGAGCTCAGCTAAAAGTTTGACATGCCATGATGTCCCACTGAGCCCCCTGAAGCTGGCCTGAAGCATACTTGTTGCAAGCAAAACCTTCTGGAAGTGCAGTAATTATACCAGTATAAATCCTTACTGAGCACGTGCTGTTTTTCAAATTTATGACATGGCCAAATTTGGAGCCAAGTTTTAAAAGGATGGCAAGAGGCACCTCCTTGACATAGAGGCCAAGTTCCATAGCCCTTGTTCCAAAACATGAGGGCACCAGAGCTTTTCAAAAAGAAGGTCACCAGAATTTAAGATGGGTGAACCATGTATTTTTCCCAAGCCCCACTCATGGAAACCCCCACACAGCTTCAACTGAAATATTCCAATGGGCCTGAGTATATTCCAGAGAGATCAAGCTTGGAAGATGTTACTGTAATCAGTGAAATGCTGGTGACGTTAAAAACTGCTGTAAACAGGGTCTTACACAGATAACTTCAGTAACAGGCCATGCTAGAAGCTTGAATGTATTATATGTGATGCTTCTGATGCTTGTCCCCTACCAGAAGAAATGTGAGTCTCTAAGGATTCTTTCCCTCAGTAAAAGCCGAGGTGCAAAATCACTCAGTTTTCACTAATATATGTGCTGTTTCCTATGTATTGATGCCTTCTTCATACCCTTATAGCCAACTGTTGTGTATCCTACCACATGTGGAAAATAATTCTTATTCACTTTAAAGAACCTCTACCCATTTCCGGTCTCTAATGGTATCTATAAATGTAATTTATTCACAATTAGGGATGTCAGTTGGGAGCAAGCCATCAAAGTGGTGTAAAAACGCTAGATGAAGAAAAGTGTCAAATCTGTGGTAGAGATGAGTGTGGCTAACTACTGATCATTGACAGGCATGAGATTCCTGAAGTCCCATTGAAGTCAGCAAAGTTGAAGAGCAGGTCTATGCTTAGCAACATAAATGTACTGGCACCAAAATTCCTTTCCAAATTACAAATTTGTCTTTTTCTCTCATGAAATGAAAAATCATACAGTCATGCAACCTAGTGAACTACTATTTATCATAAAATATGTAAAACTTCACTGGACAAGAGATAAATTAGAATAGGCTTAATTTCCCATAACTACACTTGTTTCTTTTCCAGTCAAGGACAAGGTAAGTCTTTTAAACTTTGGAAAGTTTAAATAACTTTGGAATGTGATTTATAAATCACTTATTATGGGAGCGGTAAGTAATCTACTTTGTACTTGCCTGAGATGTAATTGATTAAAATTACATTTGTACCTGACATGTGAGCTACAACATAACAGCATTCATGTATACAGCATTTCCCAGTCCTAGAACAGGAACAACAGGATGGTTAAGAGGTCATCCGCAGTACTCGACATTATTTTTCAGCCTGAAGATTACATCCCAGAATTGTTTTAAGACATACTGTGAGTCTCTACATAATCGATTTCAAGGCAGTTTGCCAGACTAACACCTCATAGAATCATAAAATCATTTAGGATGGAAAAGATCTTGAAGTCATAGCATCCAACCATTACCCTAGAACTTCCAATTCCACTAATAAACCATGTCCCTAAGTGCCACATCTACACGTCTTTTAAATACCTCCATGGATGGTGACTCAGCCACTTCCCTGGGGAGCCTGTTCCAATTCTTGACAACTGTTTCAGTGAAGAAATTTCCCCTAATATCCAGTCTAAACCTCCCCTGGTGCAGCTTGAGGCCCATTCCTCTTACCCTGTCACTTGTTACTTGGGAGAAGAGTGTGACATCCAACTCACTACAACCTCCTTTCTGGTAGTTGTAGAGAGCAGCAAGGTCTCACCTGAGCCTCCTTTTCTCCAGGCTAAACAACCCCAGTTCCCTCAGCCCCTCCTTAAGACTTCAGTTATTTAGAAGAAGCGCTAGAGGCCTCTTTTGTTGTTCCCAGTAACACCTTTACTGTAACTGAAAAGATTTAAAATCCTTTCTGGTTTTTTTCACTAGTTGTGCTGTTCACTTCTGTTTTCCTTCTGTCGGATTATGTTAATGGGTTATTTTAGTCTTGTTTCTACTTCACTTCAAGCAAGTTTTATTTTCAGATTTTCTTGCAGTAGCCCAAAACAAAACAAAGTTTATCTGATGTTTAAAGATGCTTTGTAAATAAAAAAGCTTAAGAAGGGGTCATTTAGCCCCGTGTTTTGTAAAAGCTTTATATTACAAAATCTAACTTGGTCTAAATTCATCCTGAGAGTATCCTTTTAAAAACAATCGTACTGTTAGCTCTTGAAAGCACTTAGTTTCTGATCCCACAATCATTAATGATTTTAAACAGCAGTAACATAACCTCATGATATTAACAAAAAAGAAAAATACTCTAAACAAAATGCCTTTTTTTTTTTCTATCGTAAAAAAAGACCTTTTCCTTGCTGATTGCCACTTTCCTAGAAAAAACAGATAGTATTTTTAAATGGAATTGTATGCTTTCTAGAAAACATAGGTTATTTCTGATTTGTTGTTTCTAAATCTACTTTTTAAAATGCTGAAAAATAAAAATGAGGATAGATCTAAATATAAATGACTCCACAGTCTGAAGATGTCTTCCTCTAACCACCCAGAGCTTCCACTGAAATTAGTAGGAATTACATGCGTATTTGGAGTTAGATTGGAGCTCTTCATATGATGTCCAGTTGGCTTTTTTAATACAGCCTAATAACATTAACCTTTTCACTAGCAAAAGGTGCATGACATCTTTTGCCTCAGAAGAATAGATGAGGTCCTATCAGCTTGTTCTGTACCTTCTCTGCCTTTAGGATTATACCCTTAAATGATGTAGCAACTTTAGGGACTGCTGGTCTATGTCCATCCCAGGGCTGTTGGCACTTGAGCTTGGTTTCTGTGCAGAAGTTCTAGCATCTAGCTCTGCTTCTCTGTTCTATACTACTCAGCATCTGTAGAGCCATACACTGAAGGATTTCCTGACTGAATGAGGATATTATTTACAGGACTTCCTCTGAAAGTTCATGGAGGGGAGTAGAATGTTGCTATCCTTACGCAGCTGTTAATGGTGTGAATGTTTTCTGGAGGTGGCAGGAATACATATTCCTTTGCAGGGAATATGTAGGGTGATTTTTGCATGGAATGATTGCTTCTGAGAACAGATCTTTGTGGTGAAAAGGCGTGGACAAGCATCATGATGATGATGGGGAAACATATATGAGACAGATTATTCCAAGGTCAGCTGCTAGTAAGGCTGATACCGCAAGATCTCTTGACTTTCTTTCTGAGTAGAACATTTAAACTAGTCCTTGAATATTAGTTCCCATTTGATTTATTCTCCCTTTTCAAGGATGGATTACATATTGCAATAAGCATTTTAGAAAGCCTTTTTTCCTCTATCCATTTTTATCATTTTTATAAGGACTCTTTCTGAATAATTAGGAGACATAAATGATTCAGAGCAGCAAAAGGGATGTGACCCAGGAGGAGATCTCCTGAATATTGCATATTTTATTCTCAGCCAAAAGTGGGGGAAAACCTCTTAAAGCAGTAGATCTCCATTCCACCATTCCACACCAGGTGCTCACTTGTGGTCCACTGCACCAATAGCAGGTGAGCCTGTCTTCAATTTTAAGTATCACTTCTCTCCCAAGGAGACCTCAGGAGAAGGAATTGCCACTGCCAGCCAACAACGTTGCTACTTATTGTCCAGAGAGGACTAAAACATACCCCTGTAAATTGGTTGTTTCCTTCTCTCCTGGAGACTCAGTACTCCTAGTGTTTCACAACCCCTGTGCCCATAAACTGACGTGATTGCCTGAAGGTGAGAACATTCATTTTGTAACATGCAGAACAGCTAAACCCAGTTCTGGACTATTAAAATTACATCTCAATGCCACAGCTCCAACAGCAGATGCAGAGCACATATATTAGTCCACAATCACTTAACTACTGATGAAATTGAAGTCTTATCAAACACATGCCTGGAAGTGGATTTGGACTCTCAGAGGAATTGTTTCCTCTCTAAGGCCTCAGTGCATACAGTGTGCAAGGGGTTAACAAGGGAGCTACTTTGAAAACAGAGGCAGAAGGTCATTGTCGGCAACAGCAAAGACTCCTACTGCCTGCCATGGAGAGCCTTTCACCCGTCACTTCCCACCCAGGGGATTGTAAACATTGGCACGAAGCCATGGAGTCCTACAGAACTTCTCTTTACTTTCAGCATATACATTTATATGTCTTAATGGAAACTGAAGCACAGCAAGTTATTCCTGCTTGTCCAAAAGGAGAGAGGGAGCTTCTGTTCAAGTTGAAGAGATGAGGGAAAGAGCCGTTACTCATGCTGGAATTTGGAAACATAGAGATATGCTTGTTTAGTGGTACTTCACATGTAACATAGCTGCTGTTCTCAGGCAAACTTTCTCAACTCACAGGAATGTGTAGAATGCTGTCACTTAATCAGAATCCAGAAGAGCTCTTTTATCTGCTATTTGTTAGTAACTAGCAATATTGTTCTTATCTCATTGTCCTTTAGCCTAATGCAGTGCCCTCAGACATGAGAACTTGTAACATGAAAGCACTCATTACCTTGAACATTCCTGTTTGTATTGTCTTCAGCTATTATCTCTTTAGCTTGAATAGGATGCTTTGTATCAATTTTGAGAGATGCATCACCTGTAGAAGTCTGTTCTGCAAAGTTATTTTCACAAATAGAACATTTATATTTTTAATAAATATATAACCACTTTGGAGCAGAGTCTTCAGTGATCTAGACTAATTCAGATCTTTTTCATCCAACTGATACAATATGTTATCTCTAACTAATTTCCCTTGGAATCTGGCTTCTTGAAAATAACTTAAATTAATCATACACACTTTAAAGTTAAAATTGGGAAATAAAGCCTAGTCCTAGTATTGGACCAACTGATTTATCGTTTCTGCTAAATCTTCGGATACTTAATAACAGTTTATAAAAATCCTGTAGTGTTTATAAGTGGAGGAAATTTTCTTTTGGGTTCTTTACAAATCTTGGGCTTTGCTTTGTACTGTGAGTCCTAAGTTTTGGCTGGTGAGTAGTGTATCAAGTAACAAGGGAGGAGATGCTGCTTCTTTCTCCAGAGAATAAAGCAGAGTGCTTTCTTCTTCTAGAGGTTTTATTAATCCTATTCATTAAAGTTAGAGAGATGGAATACAATCTGCCTAGATCCAAAGTAGAATCCAGCCTGGTTAATGTAATTAATGCATGCTTTTATTTTTATCCAGTGATGGTCTAATGTAAAATGCATACACATTCCAGAGAGCAGTATCCAGCAACTCGGCTCCTTGCCCCTTCCAGCTGATTGTTCTTAAGGGCTCGGCTACTTTCAGACACAGTCTTGCCCCATGACTCATACACTCCTGGCAGAATAGTGACTTGGCTTCAGCAGAAGCAAGGAAAGATCTGTCACCCAAAAAATCCCTGGCCTAGTGGTCAAAGTATTTGCTTTGTAGATGTAAAAGGTGCTAATTAAGTTGCCTTCAGGGTGAGTTTCCACTTTGAGATTAACTTAATAACACATGTACAAGATGTTCATGAGGATGGAAATGCACATTGCTTCCACTATCACTCTAGTTACATGCTTTACGAGGTAGGACTCCATATTGTGAGAACATCCTGGTACCTGAGAAATCTGTCTGCCTAAATATGCATTACACGCAGTAGTGCTTCAGCTGAAATGAGGCTGCTTGTTTCTGCAGCACAGGCCTTTCTAATGTGTGTGATCATCTACACTTCAGACCTACAGACACTTTAAGAATAAGAACAGGCATTTGATGAGTAAAGATGCCTACAAAGCTCATAGCCTTGGAAAGCCAGCAGGTTGTGCCCGGCATTATATTGGTCTTTAGCTCACAGAGATACTTAAATGTGAGATTCAGACAGCCTGAAGAATTTCCTTAGACTTTTTGTCCTTTCTGTCCTTGGTTGTGCCATGAAATTACATGTCTGCAGCAGGTCCTTGTCCTGATGGTATTTACTTCAAAATTCAACTCATTTCTAATGCTCTGTGGTATGTTTAAGTATGTATAAACACATACCCCTATCTACATATTGCATTTGTATTCAGAAAGTTCCAATTTTATTTTTTTTTGGTGGAAATAAGTATTTCCAAACCTTTTTTCTCATTTGTTTTTAGAAAGAAAGATGTTTCTTGAGGGCTTGGTTTCCCAAATGTATTTCAAGGAACCCTTGAAAACTGTTTCATCTCTGTAGTACCATTTGCATTTTTACTTTCATCAGTTCAAAGCCATACATTTATCTAAAAGCATAATAAAGTCTATTGCATTCAATTTCAAATATAGAATGTATTTGCAGTGTTTAGAGTTGCCCAAGTTCTTTGTGCCCTAGGGATAAGTGTCAGCCATCATGGTGACAGTAGGATTGAAGTGTGCACCTTGTGAGGCAGTGAAGGCAGGTACATCCCAAGAGGAGCTTCTATTGCAGAGAAGCTGCCTTGTTTTCAACCCTGGGTTCTCTTTGGGTTTTCCTGTAATACGGGAGGTTTAACTGTAAGCTATTGCTTCACATGAGCATCACTGACAGATGTTGCTCCACCAGCCTTTTTATATACCGTGCTGTATGCAATGCCAAGCTATCAGTGAAATTGGTACTTCGCCTTCAGGCCTCTACTCAGACCTCACTGGCGTCTGTATCACTAGGATCACAAGTTTGCACTTCCAACAGGGGATTACAGTCCCAGTCTGCTATGGGGAAGGAGAGCTGTGTGGCTGCATGATAACTACATCAGGTGCTACGGGAGCTCCCACGATACCATGCCATGCTGTGGGGGAAAGGTAACAGCTCTTAGTGTTGCTGGTAGCGTGCTCCTCCTAGGAGTTGATGGCACGTAGAAGTGAAGAGAGCCCAAAGTTACAACAAGAATTTTTAACAACTGTAGCTAAAATGTAGTAGAGAGATGAAATTTCTCATCTGTATCATAGAATCATAGAATTGTTTAGGTTGGGAAAAAACATTAAGATTATTGAGCCCAACCATATCAGCTTTGTAAGTTATGCAGACAAATATCTTAATTTTAGATGTGCCAGAGACTACTTTTGTCCATATGAGACTTTCAGGATAAAAGACATCTGGATAAATATTTTCAGATTAATTGGGACTGAGCTTATTTTACCTTCATTGGGCATTCTGGTAAACTCTTACTCAGCAGCTAACCCACTCATTCACACATATCCTGTGTTCACCCTGCTGTATGCAGACAAGTACACTTTTCTTACTTATATGCCTATTGCTATTTTTATTCTTACTTTCCTATTCAGCTCTGGTCATTAACTCAAATCATGGCATTAGTTTGTAAGTTTCATTTTCAAATTATTGAAAACAGTCTCTTATAGAAAGTTTTTTGCACCAAGTTTCTCCATTTTTTAGAGTCCAAGCTGGAAAACTTCGTTTTATTCATAGTAGTCTGTCAGTTCAGGATGCTAGCAGAAGTCTGTGTTAAACTCTGACCCATTGGTTACATTTGCCTCAAAATGGTATAGACTGTTTCTTTTTGAGGGTGACTCATTTGTTCAGGTTAGTTTTGATGGTTGTGTTTCATTGAAGACTTTTTAATTCAACCTTCTTTCTCATCTGGAAGCAGCTGTGGACTCCACGTTAAAGCCTCTTACCTAGAGAACTGGCAGTATTTAATCCATTCTTTGAGGCAGTATTTTCTTTCTCCATCATCTCCTTTTGTTAAACATGATTTGAAGCAGAAATGGGCCCAAGTTCCATGGAAGAGAGGTCTGTGGTGGCCTTCATGGTTTTGCTTTAGTTACTTTTTTTCTGTTCAGAACTGAAGTCTAGCACAGAACTCCAGGAAGTGGGAAGACTTTTTTCTGTTAACCAGACTCTGATTTTCTAGTAGCACTGCAAAGCTGATCTTCATTATAAAGCCAAACTGTAAGTGGTAAGTCTCAGATTCTCTAGTCTGATGAACTTGGGAAGAGACCGGGCAATCACAAGGGCAGTTTCAGGGCATCTCAACATGCAGCCGACCATGACTTGGTCCTTGGCACAAGTTAGAGCTACATGTTCTCCTTTTCTCAGAGACTGGGCATAAGTGATGTGGGAGACTGTAAAAGAACTGGATGCCACCCAGTGGGAGTATTAGAGTGCTAGATGTGTTGGTTTTGTGGCTATCTAAAGACATAGAGTAGAACAAAGCAACTGGAACAAGGCCCAAGATTTGGTACTCAAGAATATGAGTGTTCCCCCAGCTAGCTAATAGCAACAGGTGACTGAGCAAGTGGAAACGTGCCAAAATCCAGAACAAGACTTGTATTTGAAGGCACAGTCACAGGCTGCCACCTTCTTAATATTTTGTTTCTTCTGGTATTGTGGACAGAATTCTTTCTTACAGTAGATGTGTGACTTGATCAGCGTAAGAAGCCAGTGGTATTTATTTCTTAATGCCATTGTGGTTTTTTCAGCTCTGAGATTGATTACTAGAACTTGCTGTTTCTGTCTACAAATTTTATTTGATTATTGAGTCTTGAAGCATGGCTGAAGAATGGCTGCTTTTTTAAAAGCCTGTCACTCTCAGTGTTGTCAAGTATCTCTATATGTAAATACATTGCTATATCAGCACAAGCCTCATTTCATGCAAGGCTAACCACTTCTTTAAAGAACTGAGATGTCCCATATTCCATAGAAGGCTGCTCTGCTCAGAGATAAGGGCATCCTGGTTTCGATTTTATACACGACAAACCCTGGCAAGTCTCTCAAGGGCTCTGGATCAGGTACATCACTGTTGCTGATAGTGTTTTGCTTCTTACTTTTCATATAAAGATAAAACACTTTTCAAGTGAAGTTTCAGGTAGTCTCTCAGAAGTGTTCTCTGTATGGTGTCAGCAGAGAATTCTGTGAAATATCCTGCTTAATGGAAAAATATTTCCTTGTATTAGTTTTGAGGTGAGTTCTGAGTTACCACTAATGTTTGAAAATACTACCTCACCTTAAGAGCCAGTTTTCCTTTCTAGTAGCTGTTGCACACAACTGCTTAGTGCACAGAGACTTTTGAGGTAAAAACCACTGAATGTAGTTAAAGTATCTTCCGTTAGTGTTTAATGTGCACACATGATGTGCAAACACACATGCACTCCTGACAACGGATGTACCTAGAAATATTCTTCAGCAGTACCATCACACTGGGTTATGTGGTTCTTCCTGGAAATAAAAAAAGCAAAATTCTGATTACCTTGGTGTGTATCAGAGAAATGAATGGCTTCTTTATTTGTCAAGTTATCTTGCAGTAGATGCTAAATCTTGCTTTCTTCAAAGCACAAATGTCTTTCTTACCATCAAAAAGAGGAGATCACATTCTAGAATAACGTGATAGTGGGTGGTACATGTGATCGGAATTTCCGTCTTCTATAGTTATTTTTTTCTTTACAATTTAATGAAATAATAACAACAATTCTTCTGGTTTTTACAAAGCAGTTAATAAAGCTTGTACCTAAAATAGAGCCAAATGTGAATAAAGAGATAAAATTGCTATTACCATGTTCACTTCGTGAGACCCACAGCACTTGAAAGGATGTAATTTTCGTATATATTAAACCTTTCATCAGAAAATAAAGTGCTTTCTAAAAGCCAGTGTACACTTTTACTTTAAAAGGGAAACTATTTTAATGTTTCTATAAGCAGACAAAATATAGTCATGTTTCTCTTAGAAAGAAATGTTCTTTTCAGCCATACGTATCTCTGTGATTGAACTGAAAACAGTTACAGTAGTGAAGAAGCACTACGCAAAAAAGTGATTAGACAAATATAATTTGAGCTGAAATTATCCCTGAAAACTAGAGCACATTTTATAATCTAGGGATTATTACCTTCTCCATCACAGTAAGAAACAGTAATAAGTAGTTATTCAGGGATAGAGAGAGTCCTAGGCTTGCTTTATAAATGCATAATGCTCAGCAAATGATTTAAGGATAGTGATGGGAAAATACAGCAAACCAGTCCCCATCACATGAGGCAGACACACTCCTCTTTCAAACCAGGGCTGAAGAATGTGTTGAATTCATTGTACGAAGGCTAAAGAGCCTACACTACCATCACCTGTCTTGGCCTTATTACGCCTTTTGGACAGGTGGGTTTTCAAAGAGCTCTTTCCCCATGCTGGAGGTTGCTGTGGTGTGCTGCAGGGTGCATTGGGGCATCATCCCTCCATTCCTTCATCATCTCTTCTCTCTTTGATCCCCCCTCCAGCACTCCTCAGATTACCCATTCTCTTGTCTCCTGGAACACACACATAGGAAAAGTTTCCCTGTATGGCACAGGTGTGCTCTGCACCCACGGGTCTTTGCGGTGTCCTTGGAGGCAAATTCTTCCTAAGCAATTTTTGATGTTCCATTGACTTCATTTTAAGTAATGTTACACTGTCAGATCAGAGCCATTTTTAAGCAGGTTCATTTAAGAAATTACAGATTTTCTTTTCAGACCCTGTGGAGATTCAGTGCTCTGTTTCCAGCAATCAGGAGGGAGGTGTATTAAGGAGAATCTCTCCACAGTGGAGAGTGAAGCCAGGTTTCAATCAATATGAAAGTCTGCAAGCCCAGCTTTTTAGCCATCTGTAATTCTGTCATCCCCAACTAGTCTGTGACAAATGTCAGACTTAGTTATACAGCTAAGGAGAAATTTTCTACAAAGCTCAGAGAAGATTCTGCAACTCATTTTAGAGTCTGAGACCTGAAGCAGAAGCCATGCAGTAGCAGTTCCATAATGAAGTGGGAAAGATTCCACTTCAAATCCTGAACAATTTGAAGTGAAGTTGGGAGGCCATGAAGCAACACTAAAGAGCTATATTATAGATACTACAACATATATTAGCTATATTCCCTCATTTCTACTCAAAAAGAAAGGACAAAAATAAATGAAAAGGAGTCAGAAAGATGCCCCAAAGATAATGTCAAAACCCTGTTAGTGAGAACTGAAAAAAATAACTTGAGTTTAAAAACCGTATTAGGGAACTTAAAAAAAATAAATTCCAAATAATCTTTCATGAGGTTGAAATGCTTTAATGCTTTAAGCAATGAAATGAGCCAGTGCCTAATGGCAAATATAATTAACAAAATCAGCAGCAAAAGAAGTACAGTAGAAACCACAATCACAAAAGCAAAATATTTGGAAGGATATTACTTGGATTCAAGGATGCTTTGTATGAATTTAAGCATCCTGCTAATTGCCTTTGTGGCATGATTTCTTTGAAAGCTAATATTTTAAGATTTATAGGCCTCTTCAAAGTCCCCTCAGAATTAGAGTAGAATTAATCTCATCCAGCTTTAGATGTCTAAGAGGAAGATGTCTACATGTGGGCCAGTTAGTTAAATTCTCCTCATAGATAGCAAACAGTTGCAGCATTTGTTCATCTGACCTGTACAACATGCTTAAGATAAAATAAGAGTAGCTGTTGGGTGAGATGAGGAGTGGGCCGTGCATCCCCCACCCCACTGCCCTCCTGGAGCCTCTTCTGAATCAGCAGGGGTGAGGGGAGCGTAGCAAAATGCTTTCTCTCTGGAGTGAAAGGAAGACCCAGGGCCACAGTGTAACTCACTGGCTAGTAGACTAAAGAGTGCCAGGAAGCATTCGTGGGTACTGGAGCTCAATTGTCTATACTGCTAAATTATTAGAATAGTTCCTGGCATGGTTTTAAGTTATGTCAACCAGCCTTTCCCCAGACAGTTCCTAGGCACAGCTAAGCATGGACCAGACATCATTCCCAATAAGCAGTTTGCATGCGGTCACCTTTTTTGAGAGGCTGAGAATTTAATAATATGGACATAGGCCACTCTGTTCCTGTTGGTCTCAGTGCCAAAGGAACATTTCCTGTCCCATTTAATTTCCTAGCACAGACATAGCCACTGTGTTACAGTCTGATCCCTGCTTTGTTCCTGTAGCTGTGCAACTGAGCACTGGTCTGTACTTAAATTCTGTGGCAAACCAAAATGTAGTCTTTTGTGTCTATGTTACTCAACCCCATCCCTAAACCTCTGTTTGTCTTTTTTGAATTGTATGCTGTTCAGACAGCAACTATATTTGGAAAGGGCTGTGTACTGTGAGATCCATTTAACTTAAGCAGTTTTCCGAAAGGTAAAATCTGCTCTGTAAAGTAAATGGAAATTAAATGAGACTGACACAATGCCTAGGTCTTATGTTCACTTTGCTAGTGAGCAGATACTTACCACTAGTTTGACTTTTCATTAGGAACAGGTACCATGAAGTGCAGGATTGAAACTCCTGGGGCTAGATGATCCCAGATAGCAAAATCTGTCAGATATAATAAGGGAGAAAGCTGTATTTCAAAATAAAGTTCTCTTTCTTCTCTGACTCTAAATGCAGCTGTCCCCTTGCTTCTAACTGAGCACATTTCCTTCTTTAGGGGGTCAGACAGAGTCTCAGTAGACTTCTGCAGATGTTCTTTTCCTTTCTAATACCTCTCAGATGTACATTTCATTTCTTTTCATCCTGAAGTGCTGCCTTAATCTATTGACATTTAAATTGTTAGAACCAGCGATTTACAGCTACTGATAACATTTTTATCTCACATCATCCCATCTTATCTGGGTAGTGAAAACACAGAAATGCACTGGAAAAGGAGCATAGTTACTTCTTTAAGTACGCACTCCTTCCAGTGTATGAATTATTCTGTCTCTTTTGCATGTTGCTCAGACTATGAAGTACAAATGTCATAGGGTATGCTCAGGACAGGCAGAGTGGGCTGAGAAGCTAAAGGAGGAAAAGGAGCAAATCTGACCCAGGAGCCTACTGAGGCGGCCGGAAAAAGAGGGGACAGTGTGAAATTCAGGGAGTTTGAGGGTGTGAAGGGAGCAGACAGGGAACATGAGGGAAGGCAGAGTACATGGGACATGGCGGGGCAGCAGGCTGAGTCCACCTGGATGTCTACACATAAGCAACAAGGGGGGTTAGTCATCTTGGGTGACACTGTCAGGGACAGTGGCATGTGGTATGAAGGCAGAGGCAGAAGAGAGGAGCCAGGAGGGCAGGGAACAGCTGGGGGGAACTTGGCTGTTGTAAGAGAGGAGCAAAATAGACCAGGCAGGGTGAGGAGAAGCGAGGAGGAGGCAAAGGAGGGAAGCTTATTTGATGGATGACTAAGATGCAACGTGGTCATTAAAGCCTACAACCTCCCAAGTATTCAGGAGTCTTGCGCTGAATTTAGGATCTCTGGCAGCATGTGTGCATGAACTCCTTTTCCTACAGAAATCACCATGTGCCACATCACATTTCTCAGACTTTCAGAAGAGGCAGAATTTAATGAAGTGTGCCAATGAAGGTGGTTTGTTTTTTCATCCTAAAACTGGGACTTTATCAAGCAGCTCTTTATCAAGTGCTGTATCTCTCAGGGAGAGCCTGTTTCACTGGTGGTGTGGCTTACCTAAGCAAAGCATTTTTTCATTCTAAGTCAGAACTGTGTTAAAAAGGAAATGATGATCTAGTTGTTCAGGCTCCCCATATCCTGTGTTCAGAATAATTTTCATTTCTACTTATCTGCAGATGTTAATGGAATGTCCACAAATATTTTCTTGGTTTCTATGGTAAGAGAGAGTATGAATCTCTGTATCAAAACCACTGCATCGTCTGCATCATCCTGTGCTTTTCAGGAGAAGACCCTGACCACTAGAGGAGTCATCTGTAGCATTACTTGTGTGCAAGCTGACATTCAGTACATTTTGATCCTTTTCGGGTTCACATTTTGAAACACAGACTCACATATTACAAACCACAAAGGTTACTTGGTCACTTTTATAATTGCACAGTTATGGCGAACTGTAACAAAACAGCTCAGCAGAGATTACTTCCTCTTTGACTATAAAGCAATCAGGCATTTCCTGGAATTTTAACTGTGAGACTTTGGAAATATACATATATATATTTTAAAAAGGTTAAGTTTCCAAATTACTCAGAAGTAAAATCTCCAGGTCCCTGTGTATGCGTGCATGGAGTGTCACAGGGTACAAACGCCTGGGGAACTGTGCCAGTAAGTGGTCACGTGGGAGAGCCAGCTAACGTGCTGCACGCTTCTGCACCCTTCTGAACACAGCGCTGTGTCCCCTGAGCCAGCACCTGGGAACTGGCCACAAGCTGCAAGTGTCTTCTCTGGAAACAAGCAACTTCCCTGGAAACAAGCAACTTCCCTGGAAAACTGACTGCAGTTTGAAGCATACATTGTCAGAAGCATTCACACTGTGCAGACACAACCATGCATCCACTAATCCTTTGGCTGTGGGAGCACAGAGCCTTAATGTAGCAGGGCTGGGGGGATTGGAGAAAGCAAAGGACCTTTTCACTCCGTGTGAGAAGAGCCATGTGGATCTCAAACCAGGAATCATGAGGTTTGGTGGTATTCCCACAGATCAGAGATCACAGAGTTCTTACTTCTGACGCCGCACCCAGCCACTGACAAACAATAATGAGTTGAAATTGTTATATCTAATTTCTCAAAGCAATGCTTCTTAAGTAAGCTTTTCCACAAATGTACTGAGAGACTAGAAATGCAGTTCAGTTTCAGAGCTGTATCTACATCAGAAAAAATATGTATGTGTTTTAGGAGGAAATCCATGTGACTCAGATAGGGCAGCTCCAGTAAAATCCCTAAACTCCTGTACCTTTGTCTTCTTTCCTTGGAGTGAATCTCTGAAGAAACTTTCCTGTTTTTTATCAGGAGAAATATTTTGGAAAAAGAATCAGTAGTATGTATGGTACCAAATCAGGAACAAGACAAATGGAGTTAAAAAATGCCCAGCTTGCACACAGGAATCTGTTTCTGTGGACAGGTACCTGGAAGTCGAGTTTGCCAGTGCAGTACTTTGCACTATGTTATTGAACTGTTTCAAAGACAAATTTTATGAATAGAGATCAAAGTGTTTAAGAGAACTGTTAGCAAATATGACCACTTGTGCAAATATCCGTGAACCTCCCTTCAATAGCCATTCAGGAGTTCCAAAGGCTGTCAGGGCATGTAATGATTGTAATAAATGTTTTATTTGCTTTTGTTTCAGCTGGCTTTGACCAGCAAATTCAGCTGATTACTCCCATTGTTATTTTTGCTTAGAAGACAATTATTTTGTTGTCATTAAAAAAACCCCACTCTTCTTATGCATTTCTTTGTACTGGTCTTGAAATTCACAACTCACTATCCTAGTTAACATACTTTTGAAAGTTGTTCTTGTTCTTGTCTTTGCACTTGTTCCTTTTCAGTGTTTTTGCTTTTTTTCATGCTCCTTCTGAATACTGCATCTCCAACATTTGTGACTGTAGAAAAAACAAAGCAATAATTGCTGAGACCCTCCCTGCCCCCAGATTAATAGTCAGAGATTTAAATTATAGCACACAGTAAGAAAATACTGTTATTTAGCTGATGATCATGTGTTGTTATGGCTGTATTATAACTGTATTCAGGAGCAGGATACTCCCATGGCTCTGAGATTATATTCCATCAACATAATAGATCAGGCAGGACTCTGAAGAAGGTCCTTGTGTTCTTCTGTAAATACACTGAAGATACAGTCAGCTTTGTCTGTATTTGGTCTATGTGTGGGAAACAAAAGGATAAATATAAACTGTCCCATCTCTGTTGTGGGTCCAATATGCAGGACACATCAAAGTACATTGATGAAGCAGTACCAGTAAAATTCCCACTGGATGTCTACAACATGTTGCAACATGACCACCAGGACAAGAACAGCTTAAAAGCAGATACTTTACGTGGCTTATGCCCCTAGGAAAGAGTGTGTCATTCGGAAATAAATTCTGAGAGAAGTTATTCTGGTCTAACCAGGAGCACATGGGCAGAGACTCTCACACAGTTATGAAGGTCAAGAATCTGCCAGCGATCCCTATGCTCTGTTGCTCAGTTGAAAACTGAGTTTAAGGTACCTCTAGCGTGTAAGGAAGCCACATTGAGCTGCACTGAATGCCTTTCATAAGGAGCATCTTTGAGGATTGACTTAATCTATATCAAATTGATTTAAGAAAAATAAAGTTGTTTCTTCAGCAAGAAGTTTTGAGACAGGTCAGACATGTTCACCCAGCTTGGCCCATACGCTTGGGCTAACCCCATTCCTTTAACAAAAAATAATACATAGACTATGAAGGGCATAGGACAGACAAGGTTCTGATTTGTCCTATGGGTAAACCCATGTTATTTGTTTCCAGTTTGGCTCTGGTGACTACATCTATGGGGTCCACAAAAGTTTAAGAACTGATTCAGTAGACTAACATTTGCTCTATGGAGAATCCAGTTCTCCGCTGGAAAGTGTCTGGAGGCCTGTAAGTTGCAAAACTGTCAGTGTTTCTCTTAGTGTGCTGTGATATTGTGATATCACACCAACACTGTACTGTGTTACTGTATTTTTGCTGTACTCTGAACTGGACTGTTCTTGGCATGAAGTGGTCTCATTTCCCAACTCATCATCACTGCAGGTATCTATACTAAGATTTTCCTTACAGGGCCCTTTTCTATGCACTGGCCAAGCCAGTTTACCCTAATTTGTGAAATTTATGATTTGGATTAAACTAAATGGGAGCGTTATACACAACACTCATGAAGCTGTACTTGTGTAACTAAGCAGGCTCTCTTTTATGTTCATTTTTTGTTTTACAGGTTGTTACTTTGTGGTATAGAGCTCCTGAAGTTTTGCTTCAGTCCAGCTATGCAACACCAGTCGATCTTTGGAGTGTTGGCTGCATATTTGCAGAAATGTTCCGTCGAAAGTAAGGAATATGGTTTTATCTTCTTCATGGTTTTCATTTGAAATTTTAAAATATGTGCATTAATGTCTGGTACAGTACACTGGATCACATTTATATTGGAAAGGCCTGATAGGATGTTTTATTTGCAACGCAACATTTAAATTCCCATTGCTAATTCATACTTGTTGCTATCTTGGAATCTTTCTTTTCTGATACAAGTTTTGGTAAAGCCTATGTCAGCATTGGTGTATTCCTGTTACATGTAAGTCCGAATGCGATTAAAAGTGGGCTAAAGAGGCTGTTGATCAAGTGAAGCAGGGTTCTGGAAAGGTTTTACCCTGAGGAAAGCAGGGCATGGTGGTCAGCAATCTTCTTGCTCTGGAGTTTGTGCATTGGAGCATCAGGTGTTTGCTCATAGTCCCCTCTTTGCATATTTGAGATCTCAAAAGCCACTCTAAAGTGGATTTCTAGAAGCAGGAAACAAAGATAGGATTTTTTAAAGAATAACCTCTTTAGTCTGAGTGTAGGGTAACAGAAATGTTAAATGTAGTAACAAAAAAAAATCCAGCTGATAAAAGACTTGTTGGGGGAGCTGATTCCATTAAATTGGTTATCAGAACTATCATGCAGCAGAATGTTACTCCTGGATGGACAGCTGTGAATATGAGAGGAACACTTGTGTACTAGTCTTTGCCCATAGAAGGACACTAATTTGGAGGTTGTACCATGTAGGGTTTGGATGGGAACAAACCCTCAGGAACCTTAACAAGATGAATCTGTCTCGGTATTAACGCAGTCACATGCATTTCGGTTGCGCTTACTGCAAAAAGTATGTGTTGTTATCAGCTGGGTGACCTCTGTCTAGAAACTCTATAGCATTTTGTACATCCACTGTAAAATCAAAAAATACACATAAAGAAAATGTGAAAGAAAATGATACATTGGATAGCCTAAAAACCGAAATCAGCATAATTTACAAGGAGAAGCCATACTGCAAGGGCCTTATGAAACTATTTAACTTATACAGTGTTAAGTTCAAAATACTAGTTGAAGTCTTGAAAAATAACTTTAGGATTCTACTACTTATGAATGTTAGTATATGGAAAAATCATTTTTCTTGGGCTTCTTGCCTGGTCAAATGGCCTGGGTAGAATTGTTACACTCCACCCTCTCTGCTTCTGACTCAGAAATGAGGTCAGAAAATCTGAGAAAAAAAAGAATGTGGATTTAGGAGAATCAATTAAACCCTCCATTGCAAACTTTTAAAGATTAAGTCTTATCCCATATACTGCCAGATTCATAATAGCATTAAGCCATTGATATTTTTTCTAATTTGAATAGCAGAGTCAACAACTTAATTTTAGCATTTGCAATAAGAGTAATACAGGACAAACAACTGAACTCAGAACTTCATTACATGCTTTTTTCTCATGTAATTTGCCATATTCTGACAGATACAAAATATTGCCATATACAAGCACCACCAATTTCATTTAGTTTTCCCTTTTATGATGTATAAGCCTCACTGACTCTCCAAGTCCAACACAGCAAACTAAATTAGGGACAGTTCAATTTTCTACTTGATTACAAATGCAAATATTACATTAATACATGTTTTCATGGAAATGAGATCAGACTTAAGGCAGAGTTTGATAAAACCAGGACTTGTATTATTCTTGCCAAATGCAGGGTCAGTCTGACATTCTTTGTCCTAAATTTGGGAGTCTGTCGAAAACCATAGAGGTCAGGAATCTGCCAAGCCTGTATGTACTATGTTATTTCATTGGAAACAATATGACTTTCATATACAAGCATGATTTGGAAGGCTACTTTGAAGGCATATTGCCGTAAAGCCACAATGAACAGCACCAAGTGCTGTCTCTATGGACAGTTGTATGGGGTTAATGTTGCAATACTCTCTATATGATATATGTTGTCTTTTGATTTCTCCTGATGGATTGCAAAAGAAAACCCATGTTACTGTGACCTTGGTAGCAGTAAACTGTAAAATTTTGCAAACTCCATGGATTGTTTCCAAAAGATTGAATAAATGCAAGAGCTATTTCTGCTGGAAAATGGTAGTGCCCTTGGGTAATCACTGATCTGTATTTCCACTGGTGTTGACAGGATAAGAGTATGAGAATGCGGCTGCAGCTTAGAAGTAGATGTTGGTTTGACATTAAGACAACCTTTTCTTTTTAGTGTGGTACTGGTACTTGTTGCCTTCTTTCCCTACTCTTTTTTGCTTTCTCTTTGAAAGGTTATAAAGCTCTGTCATTTTTAAGAAATGTACTGAGGCTCTTCTGAGCTTTTTTACAGTTTTTTTGCAGTTGATAGTTTGAGTTTGCTGGAATACAGTTTTGTAGGAAAACACAGTCAAGTTCCTATAGGTTTGGACAAGCGTAGCAGAGATGTCAGCTCTGTATGAATGTTCCAGTCCTGTGTTACAAATTGCTATGTCTCTAAGTGGAAGGCATCTCATTTAATTTATATCACCCTTAATCCAAAGCCATTTAAGACAAATGCAAACAAAGTGTCTACGAAATAGATCTAAAATACACAAAAGTGTATAAAGGAATTCATAGGCACAAAAAATAAAGTAAATACATCTCTGTCTAGATACACCTAGAGTAAATTTTGGCATTTCTTTCATCTTGGCTGATGGAGCTAAACAAATGACAGTTCTCAGCTGAGGACTCTGGTCCTCTTGCGATCTGAGGTTTGTATAAAGTCATAGCTATATTTAAAATGCACGCACTTTAAATACGGTACAGATTTGTAGGCTTCTGCGTATGTGAAGGCACAAAGGTTGTATCTTGAAACCCCTCGCAGAGATTCCTAAGGATGTGACTCTACTTACAGATCAGGAATAGGTCACTCAATAGTCAGGTGTATGTTATGTATAAAAAACTGTTCTGGTTTGTGCATCATCTGTCCATGTGTACTGCTGATGAGAGCACCCGCAAATAAAGCATTACGTGAAAATTTCCTAATTAAGTAGGTTGCGGTGACTTTTAGATACATATGGATGGATTGTCCTTACCTAACAAAAGCATAAATGTATTTGTCGCAGTGACTGTTTTCTTTGTGATTCAAAAGTTATGGTGCATTAAGAATAACAACCAGTAAGGAAAATTATGAGGTGTGCTGTGGCTTGCTGCCATATCACAAAATCTTTCAGAGGTGCACCGGACAGGACTGACAGGGCCCAGTGGCATGGGGGCAGCCTTGGGCACAACAAGAAGATTAGCATTATGTTTTCTTTACGCTTAGGTAAAATAAGGATTACTTATAAAAAGGTTTCCCTCTGAGGCTGAGCATTTTCCTGGCCAGTAGGAAAGGGCTTTGTACCTCCTACTCAGTGAACAACTCATTAAAGAGAAAAGCAAACATGGGAGTAGCATCCACTTCTGTCTGGACGCATAAAACTTCCAGCTGGCTCAAGGACTGCAGGCGGCTCCAAAGCAGGAAGCCATGACCAGTATTTTCACGAAGAAGAGCCTGTCTCTCTTCTTGCTTGGATTAGGTAATACTTAATCAATTTGAATGAGTGTGAGAGGGAAAGAAAACTGGAATCTGCATTTGGGTGAAAGAAAGCAGAGATCACCAGTCTTGGACTCTCTTCTGAGTAGGCAGTCATGAGAAAAAATGTTGAAATCTTTTGACGCTTAGTTCTTAGTGCATCTATACATGCCCAGTCTTCAGAAATCACAATCCTGTAAGTTTTCGATCCTGCACACACGAGGTTGTTAGTATGTGTGTATGTAGGACTCATCAGTCAGATATCTATATAATAATGCCAGCTAGGCAAGTTTAACTGTAATATTGCACAAGCAACTGAGTTTGTCTTCCTTTGTAGTAAATATAGAGCTAAAAATCATCAGAAGGGATCACCAGTTTTTGTAGCCGATGCTGTATTCACAGCCCACTCAAGCTGAAGAAGTCATACATTTGAGGGTGGCCAGTGTTGCGACTGTATGCACCATCTTCACGAACCTTAGGGGTACCAATTCAAACCCCAAAATTGAAAGACAGTCCTCTCCCAAAAACCTTTTCCATCTCCCCAAACCAAAAGTAAAACAGTACTACCTCAGTGTCCCAAGCTTCATCTAGCTGAGAGAAATTAATCCCAGGCACATGGGCTTCTTACTGAGACCATCCATGCACCAGCTCCATGGTGTTTTAATCAGCCTGCTGTTGGTAAGATCATCAGACCCAGAATTTCATAAGCCACATGATTGGCACAAATAGCATGAGGTTATTATTTATTCATTTTTAAATATTAAATCATGTTTTTAGCAGTTGTCTCATTTTTTCAGCTCTTTCTCTGCCAGCTCCTAATATATGTGAGACAGTTATTGCCATACCAGCCATGCTTGAAAATTGTAGTAGCAGTTAAGACATGTGTGGCTCTACTAAAACACCTGTGATGAGACAAGTTCCCTGGTGAGCACAAACAGCTGGCATAAAGAAACCAGCTATAGGCATGTATTTGTACCATCTTTCAGTGGTATAAATTTGTCCAATTAGAGTTACATCATTGTGTGTAGAAAAGCCAGGATTCCAGGACTTTGTTGCTCTAGGTAATGTACACAGATGTGATAAAATCAAAGCTTAGAGCCTCATCTGGTGATCAGGCTGTGATGCAATCTCTGGATTTGGGACCTTAATTGTAAAACTTTTAACAGGTTTAAAAAACCTAGCAATACACACATATACTTTCTTAGACACATATTCTTACAGTATAGAGTAATTGTAAAGAATCTTTCACACAAAAATAAGTGTAACTTTATCCCCCTCTCCAAATAAGCCCAAGGTTATTACTAGTGTTTAAAATGCAGCCACCAGACACATTGCATGCACTTTGTCGACTCCAGGACCAGGTGGTAGGATAGATCTGATCTGTGAACAGAGATGTGGCACCCACCTGCCCCTGGATTCTTCCTCTATTTGTGAGTGAGGGAAGAGCAGTCAGGTCTGCAGCTTAAGTTTCAGTTAATGCTTTGTGGGATAAATATGGTCAAGTGGTTGCAGAAGAAAATAGCCAAGTGTAACAGAGGAACACCTGTTTTTGAGCTGTCTCTAAAACCTGAAGCGAGGTACGAAACTTTGAACTTCTATCGCTGAGTGAAAAGAATAACTCTTTTTAGTTGGAACATGTGGTAAAGTCTTGGCTCCTCTGAAATCACTGTTGAAATGAGCCCTGACTCCAAAGGGAATTGTAACCTCTCTAGAAACAATTCAGTCCAACAGAGTGGTGCAAGGAGTGGCAGAGCTAATCTCCTTTAATGTGCGCAGTACAGCACTTAATTAGAATGATCTCCGTAAAAGACGCTGTTGCAAGTTGGCAAGGAGCAGAGAGTATTGCTTAGTGTTGTCCCAGCTCCCATTCCTTGCACTTCTTTCAGTGATCCTGTTGTACAAGCATTTGATTGTCTTATCTGTGAAATAAACCTCAGCAAGTAACTCCCTAGGACCATAAGGCTGTGATTCAGCATAAGGTTGAATGGCTCTTCAGGTCTTTGTGACACTGTGTAGCACAAGCAAAAGAGTGTTCAAGCTATTTTTACAATAATTTAAGACATTCTGCTAGTATGATCGTTGTTATTCATCTACTGAAATATCATACACACACACAAAAGGTAGCTTCAAAGGAAATCAGACCATAGGTAGGAGAGCTACTGTATGCATTTCCTTATCCGTAGAAGGAGGCGCGTACTCCCATTTCTTAGCAGTAGGCAACAAAGGGATAGCTCATAACAGAGTCCGCGGCTTCTCTGATGCTTTGAATGGAACAGGCAGCTTTTGTCTTGGAAGAGGTCTGCAGTCCAGTTCATCCATGAATCTGTTCTAACTAGCATCAATTTTATCATGTGGTCTGAATTAGCAGTTCCTATAGGTGCTAACCTCTTACAGATGTAGTCTGTTAAGGTTGCACTTTGGAAAAATTAGGTATATATCTGGCAACGTATGTTCAACAGCAGAATCACAGGTTCTCAGCTGCCTAAGCATGTTCTTCATCTGAAGAATGAATTAGAGGACAATGGGCTTTGGGGAAGGTGATTCACAGAAATTCTGCAATTGCAGAGAACTGCTTGGAAATTTGAAGTACTGTGTCCTCTACTCCAGACATATCGTGGGTTAGTCATTCGTTGTGACAAGTTGCTTTACTGTTGAATGATCTTGAGAAACAGACAAAGAATCTGCAACTTTGCAAGTGCATACCTGACAGAAGGATTTATATGTACTAAGTGACCTTCAGTTCAAATTAAATGACAGCATATAATCTCTTAAAATTGTTTTCCATTAATATTGTTCAATTATTCAAAGCATTGGAGGAGCAGAAACATTTGTTTAAAGCCTGTAATTGATAGTAAAGTATCATATGATTCTATGATATACTGGAACTTTAACAGCAAAATACTATGCAACTTAGTATGGAGCTTGTTTTTCTAGGTACAGTATGTAACTCTTGCCATAGATCAAGTTCATCAATTCAGGTACTTTAGTTTGGACAGGACCAGGAGAGAGAGACCACATTTCCATAGAACACACCATAAACAAAACTGTCTCAAATCAGTGGATAAACTTAGCATGACTTAGGTGGGAAATAATGGAAAAATCAGCAGGATTTCTGTAGGGAAGGATTATATTCCTTGTCTTTTTAAAATTACCTTTATTAGGAATGGTTTTGCACACAGTTGTGAACTATCACCCAACTGGGTTTTTAACTTCTTGCTATGTGTATGGATATTGCAGGTGACATCCTGGTCATATTGAACAAAAGAGAAGGCAACTCTGACTGACAGTAGTGAAGACTTTAATTTTGCTTTACCTTTCTGCACATACAAGAAAAGTGCCGTGAACAGTCTGAAAGGAGACTCTAAAGATAGTGAAAAGTCTAAAATATGAATACTGCCATGTAAGGAATTGTGAAGCATACTTCTATGACATGGCTTTGTCTCATTTTAGGTGCATTTTAATTCTTTGTCAGTTATTTTCCTGCACTTCAGCTTATCTCATCATTTAGTCCCCACTGGCTTAAGTGGGCGCTGTAGTTACGCTGCATGAGATATTTTGCTTTGCCTACTAGATCCTATATTTCTCCATATCGTAAGGTTTCTGTCTTTTTTTCAGCTCTAAGCTTAACCCCCCCTTTTTGTGCTCTGTTTTCTTATTTCCCACACATTTCAAAAATGCCTTTCATAAGCTGAGAGAGAAGAGAGCTGTAATATATTTTCAAATGTTCTTTATGTTGGAAAGAAGAGGTAAATAGAGGGAGCAGAAGAGGAACATGTGAAAGAAAAAGAAAGATGTAGAACTGGATACTGGGAGGGAAGGTATAATAAAACCAAGACAGTAGAGACCTCTAGGCAAAAAACCACTATGTAAATACAGCCATGAATGCTGCTTATTAGTTGGGTTTCCTGTATTAACTGGCAAACATCTTAAATGTGGTTAAAGAGAGAACTGTTCTCTTTATCATGCAGAAATTTTAAACATAGACTTTGCAATCATATTATCTGGTGTTTCCCAGTGACCCTTACACCAACGTATCTAGTGGACCAAGAGCTTGAATGTGTAATCATTCACTTATCTACTTGCTCGCAGTTAGATTTGGTAGCAGGAAAATTAAAACAACTTTCTCTCCCCCTTTCCCCCCTCCCCTTTCTGTTTTGTCTTTGTTTTAACAAGAGCAAAGGTGGATGTTGCAGCTTAGAACTGTATAACCTACATAGCTGGATTTGCAACCTTTGAATCGAAGTACCGTACAGTTCTGGCCTGAGTTTGTTTTTGCCATTTTTGGAAATTATCTTGTTTTGTTACAAGAATGATTTAAGTTGCGAGTGCCATAAAAGTTCACCACAGTCCAGACCAACTGTACCGGGAGAAGGTTCGTTCCTTGGAAAGATCTTGTCAGCGTTCAAAATTCTGTGCTTTGCACTTTTCCGCCTTTATTCTTCTGCCATTCATGTGCATATGAGTGTGTGGGAGGCTGATGGTTTTTCCAAACCAGACCTAATAAAATAGGATTTTTAGTTCCTCCCCAGATAAGTGTCCAGCCTATTACAAAGATTTTCTTCAAACATTTTTTAAGTTGAGTGGACAGAGGCCACAATTTAGCTTAGTGACCTTAGTGATCTGATGGGACAACAATGACATTTTGCTTCAAATTTAACTAACAAAGGAAGGCAGGAGACTGCACTTGTTCAGGCTGTTTTACTTTTTGGACAGGCAGGATTGTTTTCTGTTTAATCTGACCTCCAAGCCAGAATTCCCATTGGCTTTGGGCAGAGGACAAGCACACATTAATGGAGAGAAGGGGGAACAGTTAGAATAATACCACTAACTATGAAGTATGAAATAGATGTGAGTTTCCAAGACAGCATTACCCCATTAAAAGTAAAATACCTTGTTGGTTTTTAGCTCACTTTTTTCCTCAAGCCTTTTGTAACTCATATCTTTCTGAGTGTCTACAGTCTGGCTGATTGATAGCCGTTAGTCAAATCCAGTAACTGTATCAGTCTGTGGTTGGACATGAGTGGTAAGTGAGTGCCAGGCCATTCACTTGTGGTTTTCCTTCTAGTTTCCAGCTGTGCCAGACTTTCAGTCAGAGAAATAGATCAGTTGGTAAGGGAAACCGTTGATAAACCATAGAAACCAAAAACTGTCACTACCCATGACAAAAAACCAGAAGGGAACCTTGAGGCAGGGGTGAGGAGACCTGCAGAAACAGTGTTAGCTGAGCAAGTTTAATTTGACTGTTAAGTTCAGGTGTGGGGTCATGTCAGGCAGGCACTGGGAAAGGGACCAGGACTGGGTGGCTCTGGGCTGGCAGCTCAAACCCTGCAGGAACTGAGAGAGTCCCCTTCTGGAAAGCTTCCCATAGCTTCTTCGTGTGCAGGTGACACTGCCCTAGTCTGGAATCCTCCTGAACACATCATCCTTACAAAAACATACATTCCTTAGAGGTGTGGTATTCCAGATTGACAATCTGAGTTAGCCTGGCCAGAGGTCAGAGGAAGAGACCTTGTGGCTAGGAGAAAGACCACAACATATCAGTCATGATGTAGATATTTCTATAAGTCCTTAGTATTACATCACAACATTTGTAATGGATATTTGGAAATGCTGCTAGTCTGTCCATGTGAAGGTGCACCACCTTTGTGTCTTCTGGAGCATCTCAAAGACAAGTTCATTACTGGGATAATTCAACGCAGTTTGAGGGCTGCTTTGATGGTAACCCCAGCTGCAGATGGCTTTTAGCAGTCACATCACCAGCCAGAGAACAGGAGAGAAGCAGGGCAATGTCACCCTTGCCCCTTCCTCTCCAACCTGGAGAGAGATAGCCAGCTGTACACTGCCCGAAGACTTTCCTTTTGAAAGGGTCTCCTGGCTCTTTCACACAGCTTTCCTCTTCAGGAAATTGGCTGAGAAAGGCTTTGCGTTTTGCCTAGAGTTTGGCCAGGGAAGCTCTGTGTACTTTTGTTTGACTTGTAATAGAACTAAACATTGTTTTTATTTACTTTTTTCTTTCATAAGAAAATGGCTACAAAAAGGTATTTAAACTCCTGGGGTCATTTCCTGGACACTGGTGCACTCCGGAGAGGGGGGAGAAAGACTAGATTTTAACTGTGGCTCATGTTGCTGAGCTCCCAAGTGTAGGTTTTTCCCAAGTTGAGTGGCTAGTCAGAAATTCTGATCTGGGCAGCTTTACTGATTTTTATGTATTTGATTGTCCAGAAAAAAAACCACTGTAATAATTAGCTACCATTGGTCAGTCATAAAATGGTGTGTAATAGTCTAGAAGTATAGAAAATCATAAAATCATAGAATGGTTTAAGTTGGAAAGGACGTTAAGGTCATCTAGTTCCAATCCATCTGCCATGACAGGAATATCTTCCACTAGAGCAGGTTGCTCAAGGCCCTGTCCAACCTGGCCTTGAACACTGCCAGGGATGGAGCATTCACCACTTCTTTGGGCAGCCTGTGCCAGTGCCTCACCACCCTCACAATAAAGAACTTCTTCCTTATGTCTAACCTGAACTTCCCCTGTTTAATTTATAACCCATTACCCCTTGTCCTATCACTACAGTCCCTGATGAAGAGCGTCCTTGTAGGCCCCTTCAGATACTGGAAGGCTGCCATGAGGTCTCCACAAATCTGTCTCACATTTGTGTCTTTTCTTCTCAACAGCTTCATACTACTACTCTATATGAATATGCTCACCAAAGCTGTTAGATGTTCTTACATTTAAAAACACTTACAAATGCATGAGAGAAGTGGAAAGTGCGCTAAAGATACAGATGACAGCAGGAGTTTAAAAACAGCTAAAGACAGCAGAGAAAAACAGCTTTCTGAAACATTGTACTACTTTGTACCAAGAAAATAATTGGCTGTGAGAGAAAAGCTCAAAATGTCAAAAAGAAAAGCAAGAGAAAATTTGATATTTAACTTTCTGGAAAACCATTTCTCCAAGGGAAACACAGTGCCCAGAGGCGGCTCCCCACTGCCTTTGTGGAAAAGCTTACCTACACCACAGGGTTCAGACCACTGCAGAGAACACTGCCAGCTGGGCTGGGAGTCTGTGCTTTGGCTGTAGTTGCAGAAGTCAAAGACCTAGATAGAGTCCTAGTCAAGGGAAATGGCCACAGCCTCTCCTGCGTTTATGTGCTGACTGCCATAGTACGTGGTACCTACATATGGCTGGAGCCATCTTTGCCATCAGTCTTCACGGTCCTGGTGTTGGCTGTGTACTAAAAAATAAAGAGGCATGACAGGATACAGCTCACACTAGTTCCTGTCCCTTCTTCCTCTGAAGCCACAGCTTGCCTTGTGATATGAATACGCACGTTGTTGCCTTTTGTCTGATTTTTGTTTGCACAACACCTGTGGCACTGCCATCACATATGCTTCCATGTTCTGCTTGACCTGCTGACACGCTGGCCCTGTCCACAAGCCCGTGTGAGACAGAGCCAGGATCTGACAAGTGGAGAGCTCTTGATGTCAGCATGTGACATGCCTGGCTGCCCTCTTATGCTGGTGGCATGCTTCATTTTGCAGTCTTTGAGGAAACGACAGTCTGGCTGTGCATGGTCAAACCATATGACTTCTTCCAGAAACTCGTGCGTAATGTGCTCTGCTTTCCTTTTATAGATGCACTGAATGCATGCTGTCCGGAAGCAACTCTGAGGCAGACTTTGATGCAGGATTTCTTCTTTTGCTTAAATATTCTGTATGTTCATAGCTTCTCTCCTAACATATCCAGGTTTGTCAGTAATAAGTGCTTTTGGAATATAGACATTTGTCAAATAAGAATTTCATCCAAGGGATTACTTAATTTCCACTCATTTATTCTACTGAGCTGGAGTAAATTGGCACGAAGATTCAGTTACTATTGATTTGACTGAGTCTGGATCAGTTACCTAAAGATAAATGACTCAGTCAGCTATATCATCCAGAATTTGATCAACTACAGTGAATTACCAGATCATTTTTTATTAGATTATGTCCATGAAACAGGTTTTGTTATTATGTCAGTACAGCACACACACTGTTCTATACAATTGAATAATTTTCTAAGTGCTCTTTGTATCCAAATAATTGGAGTGCAGTCTTTCAGCATCTAAAGGAAGTATAGCAAGAGATTTTTTCAGTAATGTTCCTGTCTGTAGCTGTTAAATTAAGCCTGTTTGGCAGTGATGACTCATACTCTGCTGCTGTAAGAATGAAGATACTCAGTTACAGCTAGATCTCATCAGACCATTAGCAATGAAGTGTATGTACAAAATCAGAAGTACATCCTAGCTGGGTGTCCTACACACTGAAGCACAGAAATAGGCTTGCTTGCTTCTCTCCTCCCGTGGGATCAGTTTTCCTTTGCCAGAAAGCAATTGTGAAAGGAGAGGTAGGTGGTGCTCATCTGCTAGATCTTACGAAGGGTTTGATGGTGAGGGCACTTTGCTGGAAAGTGAGAGCAGAGTTTAAAGAGGGCCCAGAGTTTTTTGTAAACTCCGTTTTTGGCAAGCACTGCAGCCATAGCTGTATGAAAAGCAAGGCATAAATTGCTTAGCATGGAAAGAAGCTTTTACTCAGTTATTCACGTGCTCTGGAAAAAGATTCTGTTGTGGGGTTTTTTTTAATTCTGAGCTAATCACATTTTTTTTACAGAAAAGACAGACAACTCTTGGGGAAATCCTCATAGTTGACATAAAGGTGGTGAGCAACCTGCTGATGTGAGAATGAAAAGTTCAAGATGTGGGATGGCTCAAAGAGCAGCAAGTGCTCAGCACTTCAGAGACTGAGGAAACATTCCATTTGCAAAGACAGAGTTGTATGCTGTTCTCATTAAAGTAATGTCAAAAGGCGATAGACTTGTCCCATGGACATCACAGAAGCAGGGCTATGTCTCAGTAATGGCAAAGCAGAGATAACAGCACGAAAGTTTTCCCAGCATTAATTTGGGAAGCTTTGAAACACACAAATGTACAGCATGAAGTGTATTAATGCTGCAGTTCCATAGGGGTGGGTGGCATCTGAGCAGGATTGTCACTTGAAAGTTCTTTTATTTATTTTCTCTTTAGTATAAGAAATTAACTTACTCTTCCCTGTGGTCAGGATTCAAGTGGGAAAAAAAGATTTCATGTGAAATCAGTGATAGCTGAACAGGATAAGTAACCAGAGAGCTCTCAATAGGTAAACTTGGAATACTATGCACTGTTATGGGCCAGTGAATGTAAATCTTGCAGCTTCTCCAGCCTGAGTAACCCGAGTGTATTGCATAAGACACAGTGGGGCAGAGTTCTATCTAGTTTAACTGGCCTTTGAAAATTCTTATCAGTTTTCCTTGCATGTTTGCTCTACCTACTTTCTACTTTAAGTGCTTAAGTTTTTCTGTAGGTGTTTATTAATTCACTCTAAACCAGCACAGCTGCTAAAAATTGAAGTATTTTCTTCACACCATTCTTCTAATCCACTTTCATGTCTTTTGACACTCAGACTCAGTAGCTGGAGAAAAAGGTTGAAGTTGAAATTTCATGTCTGCTCGCATAACAGTTTACTGTTTGGTACTGAAATGTTTTCCCTGCCTTTCTTGTCTGAAGGGTTGTAATCTGCTTTCAGAGATGTTTTTCTTACCAGGAGTGTTTTATTACAGCTGAAGGTGATGAGACCTATTAGTTGCTGGGGGAAAAGGGGGCAGCAGTTCTTCTGATGTTTGGCTTTATTTGAGAATTTAAAGAGGCTTAGTGCAACAGGTGCCATTAACACCTAATACAGGGGCAACAGAAGTGATCCTAGATCAAAACATGTACTCAGTACCACATAGAAACAACTCAAGCCCAGTTGGAGAGAAAACCCAGGGATTCTCTGTCTTAGCTTGTAATGTTTGCTCAGAGGGGAAAAAAAAAGCTAATTCCTTATTCTTGGATTTTGTTCTCTATTGAGAATTCTTGGTTCCACATTGTGTAGAACATTTTGAATTCTATGTTTCCTTCAAATATGAAAATTTGATATCTGTTGGAGCTCTTGTCTGAAGTCTCAGAGACTGCGCATACACAGCCACTGTTGCCTCATTTTTCTCTCTCATGAGAGAGAGTGGAATACAGAAAACTAAGTAAGTGATCACAGGAAGAGCATGACCACGCAGTATTTGTCATATCAGTAGTTCTTTCAGTATGCTATAAAAATGCAGAAGCCTGCAGTTCAGTTACATAATTAAACTTCAAACTGCTGACCAGTAGATGTAATTTAACTGTGTGTGGTATGGGGTGGGTGTTTGACACACAAGGAGTTAAACCATATTGCTGGTAGAACTGTCAGTACAAACAAGGGGATTTATTCTTTTTCAGCTCCGAGCAGAGATCATACACTTTTTTCCTTTCCCTTCTTCCAAGGTCAGTTGTGTACATAGTTCCAGAACTCGCTTCAAATGTTAGGGCAGTTTTCAAGATGCCACTGTTATATCATTCTCCCTGAGCTGAGATAATGACTTTTAAAGCCCTGGTGGAATAAACCTACAAATCTTCTGGAAAAGCAAATGTCCACAGATAAGAGAACTGTGACGTGCATGCTGAGGGACTAAGTGAAGGACATTCAACCATCAAGGCTTTTCCATTTAAAAATTTAATAATAAATGCTGAAGCAGTTTTGCCTGGAAACAGATGAGATCTGCCCACATTAGAGCATATATGGTCAAAGATAATGTCTGCACTTACCTTAATTTTCAGGGTTTTTAATATATATATATGTGTGTGTGTGTGTGTGTGTGTGTGTGTGTGTGTGTGTGTGTGTATCCTTCTGTTGAAGCACTTTTTTATTACTGTAAGAGGTTGTGAAGCTACATCTCACTTGGCTTGGTCCGGGGGTCATTGATGTCTGTGATAAAGCTCCCTTTCATGTCAGTGATGGGGCAATGAGACCCATCATTCTGCTCCAAGGACACCAGGGACCTTGAAACACTATGCTTTATGCGAAAGGTGTCAAGAAAATTTTAAGCACCCAGAGAAAAGATCTTCAATTGCCCAGTTCCTAAGGGATCATTGATGATGCTTATATTTTCTCTCGTTTATGCTGCTTCTTACTTTATTTATTGTTTTATTTATTTTTTGTTGTATTTTTAATCAACAAGTGAGTTACACAGTAGCCGGCCCTGCGTTGGTCATAAAGCTGTACACTGTGCCTCTGGTTTCCCTTTTGCTAACATTGCCCTTTCAGTTATGCATGCAAAGGAAACATGCATATCCATCTGCAAGTTTGTTGTGATTAGTCCACTTTACAGCTCTGGCTCTTCCCAGGCTGACAACCTGTATGTTAAAAACCCAGAGAAAGTCTAGCAATCTCCAGGTAATACAGTCATTTGCAGGGAAGCAGTGCAAGCTTTCCATGATGAAAACCCGCATCAGAAAACATTCATCTAATGATCAGTCCTAGCCTCAAAGTGGACAGGCAAAATGATGCCAAATCTTTTTTAGTATCTTCTCTTTCAATATTAATATTCCCTTGTATTTTACCTTTTACCTCCCCTAGCACACCAGCAGCTTGCAGCTTCCAGCCTTATTTCTAGCAGCTTTGTACATGAGCAGCATCCTGAAAGCTCGCTGTGCCAGCTGGGTATTTCCCTTGTTGGTTTGTATCTACACACAGCTCAGAAATCCCATATGTTTCTTAGGAACTAGACTGCATGTGCATTTGAGAGTCACAATATTATCTTTAGATTTAGAATTCATTTACATCATTTTAAATGGCAATGGGGAGCACTGGAAGTTTGCAGTAGCTTTTCAGAAACTACCTGTTTATCTGCTTCTGTCTGCTGGATGACATGAGAAACTCCAGAGAAAATAATTACTGCAATTCTTTTGATGCATTAGATCTGATTCTAATAATAATTTAATACTGACATAGCCCAAATGATCTTAGAGATGTTATTCATAATGGTGGTACTGTCCTACTTGAAGACTGGTAGATTTAAGTAAAAAAAAAAAGGAGCTATTAAAGCTAAAATGAGAAACTCAAGATGGCTGATCTGTTTTCTGTCAGATTTTAGCTGAAGAGCATTTCGTGAGTCATAATGTTTATCTATGTCATCTTTCTACTTATATGTAGGAGAAGAGAAGTCTCTTAAGAGTTTTGAGCAATTTGTGATCAAGTATAATAAGCTCTATATGAAGTAACTTCTTCCTATGCTGTGTCTGGCACCCACCCACACAAAGATATTATTAAAAGGAAAGGAGAGGGAGAAGTACAAATAATGTTACGTTTAAAATGAGAACGCCGAATTGCGCAACAGCTGAGGCAGGACGCTTGTGACTGGAAGTGGGTAACTGTCCAGAGTGTGCAATGTTGTCAGCCATGGCCTATTTTCAGGATAAAGCTTTATACTATACCATATTCATTTTACCTATCAGAAGGGCCAATGGTCTTCATCTTTAAACAGTGATACATGTTTCCTTTTGTCTTGCCTTAGTTTCTCTTTCCATGCCTGCAGTACGGGCTTGTACAGGGGATGTGTCAAAGAGAAACAGTACTGGGAAAATGGGTGAGGAATCAACTCAGAAATAATCCCTCTGAATAAAGGTTTCCACAGGACAGTCCAGGTCATGTTATTTCTAGTCATCTCATAATTCTAGTTTTAGGTCTTATTTGGTTTTAATTCTAAAAATGAAAATATTTTCTTCATAACAAGTAACTAATAATCTGACAAATTATTTAAAGTATTTGCCAGCTATTCACATTTTGTAAAATGAAAAGAAAGAAGAAAAAATCATTTAAATATGTATCTGACTATGTAGCTTGGCAGGTTTCCCGTGGCATGATGCAGGATTCCTTGGCAAATGTTTCTTGGCTTTAGTTTTTTTAGTTTCTTCACCATCCCCTTGTTCCTCTTACACACATAGATATTCAAACTCCTAGGCTTATACAATATATCCTTACCAGATTCTAAAATTCCTTATACTACTTCTGTGAACTGCTGCTATATTCTTTCCCTTTACATTTTTTGCTCCACTATGTCAAATTGTCAAGGACTTTCTTTCAACACCTCCCCCATCTTGTCTAATGTCTTCAAAGCAGTAGCTATCTGTTCTGAAATCACTGTTCTTTCCATCACTTCTCCTTGCTATCTCTTCAGCCAGACTGTCTAAGCCCTACTTGTGCAAAAAGCAAGTGTACTTTCCCACTCACGATGCTCTTTCCTTTGTAGGGGGTTCTTGAATGACTTCACTGAGTACACGTAGATTGCCAATATACTGAGAATGTTGTATATATTCAAGTTAGTAATCAAGAGATTATCATTACTGTTTTTTCTGTGATAACAAGAAAGGAGATGGGATTCCCAACTGCTGTTGTCATCCTACTGAGCAAATGGACTAGCAGAAACTAGAGAGTTATTTTGGTAGTTACTTTTTACGTATCTGGAAGGAGACAAGGCTTGTCTAGCCTTGGAGACACTTGGGTTGGCAACTCTAGAATTGTCATGGCAGCTCTGTAATATGTTTTGATTAGAAAGTGAATTTCTAGACTTTTTTTCCCCCTCTTCATTAAAGTTTTTCTTCACATGACCTTTCTTCCATGTATCTATTTTACATGTAGTTTAATAATTCAATGTCAGAAATTGAGAGATATATTTCCGATTAAAGTGTCACTTAGTGGTTCAGAATCTCACTGTAGAGAAACCTGCGGGACATCTTTTCCCGTGTCTCAATGCACATGGGTTTGACTATTTTTTTCCTGGCATCTGCACTGCAGGGTAGACCACAGCAGTGCTTATTAATATTTTTAATTCCAATCTGTGAAAATTTGAACTTTTCTTACAAAAGGTCACAGAACCTCTTTGCTTTGTAGACTAAAGGCTGAAAGTAAAGCCTAGAAGTAATGTGACCACTTTACAGGTAAACCTCATTTATTCATCTCTTGGGTGTCATTGCATTGTCATTGTAAACAATACTTTTAGCGTTGCTTTGGCATGTCCATGGAGTTGCACCAGGGAAAATTTCTTCATGGAGGCTTGCTTAAGAAATGTTTATACCTTAGTTATTACTGAGTAGAACAGACATGAAACACAGTGTCTGTAATAAAGTACTAAAATAAAGCACTCAACCTTTCAGACACCAATATCCAGTTCAGATAGACAGAATATTCAATGAAGGTGAGACTCAGCACAGAACAACAACGTGAGCTGAGTATATTCCTTTGGACAAGAGAAAAGAGCCTCAGGTTGGTAAATGGTGAAATTTAATTTCTTCAGCTACATAAAGCCGTGAGAGCTTTTCAGCCAGAAGATTAGCATGGTGCAAGTCCTTCTAAACTGTAATCAGATAGTAACTTTTTCAGGGTTTGTGAGGTTTTACATTGCAACCTTATGTCATAAACTGTATTTTTATTTCTGTATTATCACAGAATATTATCACAGAATCAAAGAATAGTTGAGGTTGGAGGGGGCCTCTGGAGATCGTCTGGTCCAACCTCAACTGCTCAAGAAGGCCCATCTAGAGCTAGTTGCCCAGTCTCATGTCCAGATGGCTTTTGAGTATCTCCAAGGTGGGAGGCTCCACAACCTCCTTGGGCAGCCCATGCTGGTGTTCAGTCACCCTCGCAGTAAAAGAAGTGTTTTCTTTTGTTCATAGAGAATCTCCTTTGCTTCTGTTGGTGCCCATTGCCTCTTTTCCTGTCACTGGGCTCCACTGACCTGTAACCTGATTTTCCTCCTCCTCTCTCCCTAAAAAATCAAAAAAGCAACAACCAACAAAAATAGGAAGTTATGGAGAGACAGCAACATAGAATCATAAAATCCTAGAATCATGGAACTAAGACTTCTTGAGCAAATAGGGGAATTAAATGTCTTGGGTACACAGTAAGTCTTTTCATCCCATTTTCTTCCCTGCTCAAGTGTGTATTTTGTAGCAGCAATAGTGTTGGAGCCCTCAGAGCATGGATTCTGTAGCAAGTAAAGTCAGGGAAGGTTGAGAGGATCAAGGAACCACACAAAAGGCAAGTGTATCCCTATTGATAGCCCTTTCCTCCATTGGAGTATCCCTCTTTCCTGAGACACTTGAACACACAGATTTTAGAAGTTGTTTGAAGTCAGAGGACACACATCTTCTGCCACAGGAGACAAACCCAGCTCCATGCCTTTCCCAAGGGAAAAAGAAGGAATTCTACAAATCAGCTCTGAGAGTCCAACCAGTCTTACACAGATTATCATCACAGGGAGAACACATCCCCAAGTAAGGACTTCTGGATTGAGTTTGCATAAATAAACCTCAGGGGGTGAGTGGGTGAGTGAGTCAAGTGGAAGATACCAAAAACAAAAGTGAAATTCTGCATTCTGTGACTGCTGGGTATGGTCCCTGGTCAATGGTAGTGGGAGAGCTGATGTGCACCTTTAAGAGTAGACTTAAAAAAACTATCAGCTTGAGGTGAAAGTTTTTGTGTGTGCTGGACTTGCAGTGCTGGCAAGTCATTGTTAAAGAGTAACTAGTGCCAAAATGTGAGACGAGATCTTCATAAAGCTGCTGATTAAGTGAATCTACTTCCCCAGTCATCCATCCAGTATTCCAATTGAACCTCCAGCCAAAATTCATGAGGCAAATTTCATTACAGTAGTGGTGCCTAACCTGGAGTTGGCAATCTGTTGTAGTCATGACGGTGGGATGGATAGGAGGTTGAAAGATGAATTAATAACACTTCATTATGATGAAATATCAAAGTATGTTGGAAGGTCACCTTGTGTTGTATAATTATATATTCAAAAGAATTTAAACTCTTGCTTCAGCCCCCAGTGAATCTGAGACAGCAGCAATGATGGGAAAAACCTCCCTTAAAAATGCCAAGAATTATACTTGTTTTGGCATGACACTGCCTAAGGTGATTCGCAAACAAGGCTGACTTTGCCAAGCTTTCACATTAACGCAAGGTTCAGCAAACATTTTAAAACATTAAATCAGCTTTCCATTTCCATGGATAGGATTATTTGATTGTTTAGATTTTGTTAGTTTAAAGGGCCTAAATATTCTAATGCTGAAGCTAAAATTAAATGCGCATATTAACTTCATATTAATAAATTTAAGTAGCCATTCAAACAAAAAAATGTCTGAATTGTTGTATTGTCTGTCTTTGGAAGACAAGGAGTGTGTCTGCTGCCACAAACAATACTGGGATTGTAGCTGCTGACCATTTTGAAAATTGGGCTCAAAACTTACAGCAGCAGTAGATGCTCCTGTCTGAGTGAAGTGAAGCATTGGGTTTTTGTAGAAGCCAGAATTGCTGAGTACTTTAAAGCTTAAAAAAATACCTCCATTATGTACCTGCAAATACCTGCAGTCAGTAAATATCATGTATATATGGGAAGCAGCGCATACCATTATTTATTATTTATTCATAATCAAAATAAATAAAGCCCTTTATGGACTAGAGGCTACTGCATTTTACCCTGTCCATTTCAATCTGATGTCATATGGTCTCAAATTGGACTTGATGAAATTGTTCTCTCAGTGTCCCTGCACAAAGCAGTTTACAGTGTAAATCGATACGACATGACGTGAATGGCAGTAAGCGTGAAGGAGACAAAATGCATGTTCAGTCTACCAAAGGTGGTCAGCATGCCTTCCAGTTACTGCTCTGCTCTTTTTTTTAGAATCCTAGAATCACAGAATGGTTTGGGTTGGAAGGAGCCTTAAAGATAATCTAGTTCCAGCCCACCTGCCGTGGGCAGGGACACCTTCCACTAGACTAGGTTTTTCTTGATGGCATGATTTCTGCAGATTATGTCACGGTGCTCTGGGTCTACTTGCTGTGTTTGGTGTGGACCCAGAAGATAGGCAGTGACATTGGAGGTCTTGTCTGTGTGAGAGTGTCAAGATATAAAGCACCATTTTTCAGAAATAACTTGGTAGCAAAAGGATACCCAGATTCTACACCTGCTCCTGCGTTTGGGCAATAAGAGGGAAGGACTATAGCTGTGTCCCTCTTGTTCTCCTAGTGTAGATGGGAGAGGTCTTCTCCTTTGAACAGCGACAGCGAAATGTCTTTGGCTATCACTGCTGCTAAGGACCTGTACCAGACAGAAGAAGATGAGTAGGCAGAGAAATGCAGGAAACCCAATGTTTCCCCGTAACTAAAGGCTGACAATGAAAACATGGGAATACGCATCAAGTCACCAGGTGTCAGTTAAACAGATTTGGAAACTGGAATTTTACAGCACACCCTGTACTCTGAGCTGTGCTCCAGAAGAGAAGGACAGCCTGGCTATCAGTCGACCCAAATTAGTATCCAGTTTTGAGTGTATCTGAAGAACGTTTTCTGGAGTAATCTACCATTTGTTGAACCAAAATGGTAAGCAACACCTCAAGCCTGATCTTCACAGATGGCCTCACTCTTGGCTGGATCCTTAATCATCCATTAGTAATCTGTTGGACTGTCTTGGGATTTTAAACACAAATTGCAGTGTTGATCACACCTTACTGAATTGAACACAAGGGTGGCCATACAGCCATACAAATCTGAATTTCGTATTTTACTTAGGCACAATGGGGTGACAGTATTTTATAAATGATAAGTGAAAATATTTTAAGCTGCACTTTGAAAAGAAGTGTGTACCACTCTGAAAGTATTTTTGGTCGCTGTTTTCGCTGAAAGACTTTGGACATTCCGCCTATTAATTTGTTTCTTTCCTGCACATATCTTTATTTATGCAGCAGAAGTATTCCTCTCCTTCAAGGTAAATTCTGTACTGTCTCACACCCCATTCTTTACAGACCTTCATAAATCCATTGTCATTTATTTGAGCCCTTGAACCTAGGAGCACATTTCCAATATGCAGATACAAGAAATTTAATTTTAAATTTATATCCATTACAATTCATCTCTAATTTGATTATACTTTAATGAATTGCATGACATTCACTCTGTTTTAGTCTCTCTAAACAGCTATTTGAGTATGTTCTTTATAGTGAAAAATTACTCTGTTAATGATGTAATTCATAAGATAGTATTAGTTGAGAGAAAATAACTTCATTCATGTTAAAGGACGCAAATTTTCAGAAGTAGTATATTTAAAACTATGTCTCATTTGTCAGTTTTATTATCAGTTTCAGTAGAAACTTGGAAGGTGCTCTCACAGACTGGATAAAACATGGAGGCAGAAGGAGGGAGGTCTCAAAAAAAACATGTTTTATCCTATGTTGGCAGGTGTCAATTACAAATAGAAATTCATTGTTAATTAAAGCAAGTCACATCTTAAAAATATTTCTTTATTTTTTCAGACCACTCTTCCGTGGAAATTCAGATGTTGATCAGCTAGGAAAAATCTTTGAGTAAGTAATAACTAGTTTCATTATGTCAATATCTGCTTAACATTGAAACTTTGTGAGGTTTCTTTGCCATGCTTTTATGCAATAATGTGACTAGAACAAAGTATTCCTAGAACATATTTCCTATTGCTACCGTATGCAACATGATATTTCCGTGTATTCTGTGTCAGAGTGGGAGGAGGAAGCAACATAGAATATAGTTTTGCAGAATTAACAGCCATTATCAGGAAGTTACGGGGACTTCTCTTTTGGATTTTTTAAATCTCTTAAACATATTGTGCGTGTACCATTCATGCATATTCCTAAACCATTCGATCCAGGAGATTGTCTTCACATGAGCAAATGCAAAGGTTTTATTTTTTGTTAATTTCTTTGTGTATTTCAGAAAACAACATTAGAATACTTAAAATTGTTATTCAGCTGAAATCTCTAAGATTATTACCAACAGCTTCTTTGAATAAAAGACTTCTGTACCTCAGAACATATTTTAGCTTTTGAAGTATACTGTCTAAACTGTTCACAGTCCATATTTTCGTCAAGTTAACTGTGAGAACAGAAGGAATATCAGCATTTTAACATGTGCTTTGTCAGAGATTAACTAATTTGCTTTATTTTAAAACCATTTTGCAGTTCTTGGAGTTTTTGCTTTTCTTCATCAGTGATATCAAAAGTCTGGGAGGTGGGGAGGCTGTAGACTCTCTGAGGGAGAGTAATTTCATCCAAAATATGTTCTTAGTTAAAAAACAAAAAATTAAGTTATTGATTTTACAGATAATTAAGTAGGATTATATCACTTTTTCTTCTAAAAGCTCTTCAGAACAAGGAACATTGCTGAATTTGGAAGAACTGTATAAATTTTAGATCTTATGTATGTATCATGTACTTAAGAAATCAAGGCCATGAAGGGCTGGTCCCACCCCGGAGGATGGATACTGATTTACCTCTGTGTCTCTGTCTTCTCTTTCATATGGAGGGGCTTTGGGGATCCAGATGAAGTTAAGAAATAGGTAGCAGAGAGAGAAGGCTGAAATACTATTCTCTTGGAAGGTATTCCAAAGAGAAGACAGTAAAATTTCTAAGGAGAAGTGCTTAAACAGAACAAATACTGAATTTCTCCATTTAACCATTTTTCCAGTTCTCAAATCGTAACAGATCTGTTTCTAAGCATTTTCACTATTTAGTATGAGGTTCACAAATTGCAGGTCTTGATTTCACACAGTTGACTTCCCTTTCCTGCATACCATACCAGTGTATGTGACTCACTTGCGTGGTTAATTTGTCATGCACTGAATAGCTCTTGCTGCCCTATCCAGAAAAATCAGTCCATAAAGTTTACTTATTCTTCTGGCAAAGCTACTGCTTTAGTCCTACAATATTTTTCTTTATTAAATGAAGATAGTTTTGATGCATCAACATAATTTATAATTAACAAGGACATAGCTGTGATTTTTTGAAGGATTTTTGTGACATTTAAAGTGAAAAATCAAAATGAACTGGACTAGGATTGACTACATTGCTGCTATAACAGCAGCCTCCAACAGGGATCTTTCCATCCCTAGGGGCTGAGATTACCTGTGCAGAAAAGAATTCATCAAGAAAAGAAAATGCTGTGCTAATTTTAGAAGAAATTCCTTATTACACATCTACTTAAAGTTTGGTTTTCCTTCTTTTGTGTGATTCTCCTTAAATAGTTCAAAAGTTTCTTGGATACTGAGGGGCTTATGTTAAATAGTATTTATGTTGTGTTTTCACAGCTGGAGAACCCCCTACAGTTAAGCATAGCTGTTTTTGTAGGAGGGTTGTTTCTTTCTACAGTAGTGACTCATTCTGCAGACTAATTTGGACAGAAAGTAGTTTCAGGATTTTTGTGTAATCTGGACTGTTGCATTCTTTCAGATAATGGGGCCATGGTCTACCTTTGCTTTACCAGTGCATTCCAATTTGCATCAGGTAAAATTCTACCGCACATGAGGGTAAATCACTCAGTGGCGGCCCAAAACATTTTCCTGCTTTTCCAGGTCACCATCAGAGTGTGGGATATCCTCACAGATTTCAAGCTAAATGCTGAAATGGTTTGAGCAGACTTGTCTCCCATTGTGATCAATGGGAGTGAGAAGTACTTGGCTTTTCTCAAGACCAGGCCTGAACCTTTGGGAGGAGATGAAACTCATCCAAGATGCTCCCAAACTTAGTCGCTGAAATGGTAGTGCTACCAAACCAGAGTGAGGGCACCTACTCTGACATTCATTATTAGAGTTTTGAGTACTGCATGAGTGTATAACTAAAAATGTCTCTTCTTTCCACTCCTGGTCTTGTCCACCATACCTGTCTGTGCCTCCTTGTTTCTTTTTATTAGCTTTGCCTGTGCCTGTGCTTACTCTGCCTTGTTTATGATCTCTCGTGCAAATGTTAAAAAAATTGGGACTAACCAAACACATTTGAATGGCAGGTGAAACTTCATTGTTATTTAAAACATTTAACTCCCGTATCATCCTACAGTGCTCTTTGTATTATATTTAATACGGATTCAGACCCTCAAATAGATAATTACATAGCTTTAACCACCATGGCCAAGGGAATTGTCCCATACCCCACTATGCCTGTGGTGGTAAAAGAACAACTCAATTTTTCGTACAGATTTAACTTATCTTTTCCCAAAAGCTGCGGTATCTTCAGGTATTGGAAAATTACATTGTCCTGACATTTTAATTGCTTTGCCCTTCTAGCCGTGCTGTTGTTTTGAGGACATAACTAGTTTTTGGAGGTGTTTTTGGTGAGCGAAATTATGATCTAAAATCCATGAAGGTAGATGTGGAGTTCTACTAAGCTCACTGAGGAAACCCATGATTTACATCAAAATGTTGATGTAAATAGCCCAGCCGCACTACCCACTTAACGTAGAAGAAGGTCAATACTGCTCCCTAGCGGCAGTTGGTTTAGCACAGACCCAAGTATTCAGTGATGTTTATTTGTGTTCCTTCTTGTCTTACTCTGTCAGCGTTTCCACTAGAAATCTCTAATTTACAGGCTCTAAAAAATGCTTTTTTCCTGAAGCCTGACAAGTAATGCATGCTCTTGTCCAGAATTTCCTTCAGAAACTGCTGTTTCAACATCACCAATGTTAGCATCAAACTAAAACACAAAATTTGTGAGACATGATCCATCATTGGAGGTTTGCCTATTATTTCATTTATTTGTTTTTTAAACCTTAGCATGATTATTTAACAAGTATAAATATCTTCTAAATTTTAAGGATAAAGAAATTATAAAAATAAATTAAAATATTCTTTTAACGGGTAAAAAAAAACCTGAAATACAAAGTGAAAAAAACCCCATAAAGACACTCAAGTCCTGTGCCCCTTCTGAGCTGAGACTTTAAAAGCTGTATTGTGAAGCAAATAAATTGTATAAATTTGGCCAACAATTACTGCACATAGCTTTGAAGCATTATAAAACATCCCTTTTATTGCCTTACCCTCATCTTGACCCACACTCTTCTCTAAGTCTCTATTCTTGTGAATAAAGATCCTTGCATACAATTCTCCTTTGAAACTTACTGCTTTTAATCATCCTGGAGTGACATATGTTGCACCATCCGGTCAAGAGCTGAGCAACTTTCTTCCAAAGCACTCAGCCCGTTTTCAACAAAAAAACACAGAAAATTGAGACCTAGGCCAGAAAATTGTGCTGGCCACAGAATGGTTTCTACCAAACATACAGAGAACTTAATCAGCCTCTGTGCATGGAGATCAGTGTACTACTTGTACAATTAATCTCATTTAAACAAGAAGACTTATAAAGTAAACTGCCACTCAGTATAATCAATATAAAGAGGAGAGGGTATAAAATGTTCAGACCTGACATTATGTTTTTCCTTTCACAGTGTAATTGGACTCCCAGAAGAAGAAGACTGGCCTAATGACGTTGCCCTTCCAAGAAATGCTTTCACTTCTAGACCTGCACAACCTATTGAAAAATTTGTACCAGATATTGATGAACTGGGCAAAGACTTGCTTCTTGTGAGTTGCTGTTTGTTGCTCTCCAGGACGCATGACTGATAGTTCCCATTGCGCGTGTAGCGTCCCAAGAAACATTTATGTTTTGTTTTAATGAAGTTATTAAAGAAAAGCTCAAAAGTAGGGAGACAAATTCATGTAAATCTGTGAAACCAGCACAAAAACACTCAAGAGGTGTCAGAGATGAGAACAGTTAGAGACTAGAAAAGTGTGTCAAGGAAGCACCTGCTTGACTTGTCTTTAGAGCCTATGCTTAGATCCTCATTGCTGAACACAGTTGTGCCACTGATTCAGCCATTCTCTTAGTATATGATTGACCTGAGTGCAAAAAATGATCTGCCATTTTCCATAGTTTAGTGGACCCAGTATAAAGCAGAAAGTAAGCTGCAGAGGTAGATTACAGCTGCATGCCTTCTAGTGAATGCTGAAAACTTGAGATTTGGAATTCAGCAACTGTTGCCTCTTACAAATGGCAGGATTGAACAGAAGCAAACAAATTGTGCTGGCACAGCTGGTAACACTGAATTCAATTAAATTGTTTCTGTAGTTTTTATAGATATGTTATAAACCCCAGCCCTGAAGTTCAGTCTTGCAATGGAATGTAGGGAATGGTCTTGCCTCAGTTTGCCTTTTGCTGTGCTTGTTGAAATCTAGCTAAATTCGTTCTCTGGAACAAATGCTGGACTATGTCTTGGGCACTTGAAATGACAGGAGAAGCACATTTATTGTTCTTGCAGCCTGGAAAGTGAAGCTTAGACATGGGACAAGAATTATATTCTGAGAACAACAAGGAATAAATATAGCAGAGCGCTCAGTGAGTGTGAGGCATGATGGGAGGGAGGAAAAAGACAAGTAACTATGTGTAGAAGGTAAAGTGGGTAGGGTTAGGCAAAGACATGAGAACTGGGAGCCAGCCACAGAAGAAAGGGGAGAGTAGGACTGGAAGTCACTGAATTAAATTTCAGAAGTTAATGACAGCAATTATGATACAAGAAAATAAAGTGTGAGTAGGAAGTGCTTAGATAAGGAATAGTGGGGAAAATACTATTTGGAGGTGAATGAAGGAAAGGAGGAGAAGTTGTAAAACACAACACCACACAAGGAGAGATTTCGGTGCTGGCTGAGCAGAGGCTGGGATAAGGATCTGGAAAGATAGCAAGCAAAGTACACATAGGAAGAAGAGGCAGAAACTAAACACAAGACATTAGCATACAAAGGCTACAAACTCAAAGACCCAATGCCTATAGACATACTGAGCTGAGGAATGAACCTTACGATGCCATCTGTGTTTGTATAACCACAAAAGAACAGTACATTGAACACTGAAGGTTGCAAATGTTGTTCATGAATAGCTGCTCCCTGCAGCCTGTGAGACAGGTGTTCTGTGCATGTGAATTCAAGAAAACCTGAATTCTGGAATTTCCAAAACTATGAATACTTGAATTTTCTAACCTGTTATTTTCTGCTAGCTTTGGGGATGCCATATTCATACGCTATGCCACCACTGCTTGTTTTAATGTGAATGGTAATGTTAAGGTACAGCCCATAGTGAGACCCTGTTGTGTCTCATACTGATCATAAATTGAAGGTGGCATGCATCAATGTATATATACAATGTTAGCCCTGTTAACTGTACATTTTAGTTAACACCAACTTCTTTTCATACTTACAGAAATGCTTAGCGTTCAACCCAACCAAGAGAATATCTGCGTATGTTGCCCTCTCTCACCCATATTTCCATGATCTGGAGAAATGCAAGGAGAATCTGGACTCTCACATGTCATCCAGCCAAAACTCTAGTGAGGTGAATGCATCATAATGATGACTGAAGATGAACCATTAATGAACAAGATGCGTAGCTGACAAGGCCACTGTCCCATACAAACCACATAGCTGTTCTAGTGAAGATCATTATTTGGAGGTTTTACGCACTTATCGTTTATTTGGGGACTGTGATATGCTTATCCAAGAAAATCAATCTAGTTTACTTTCATCAGAGCAACGCAAGGGCCAGTGCTTTGACCTGCTCCCATTGCAGCTTTATGTTTGTTTTGTTTTTGTTTTGTTTATCTACCTGGGAAAACTCCAGACAAAGAGAAGCTGCTGACCAGTTTTGCTGCCATTTCATCCTTTTAATATCGAATGCTGCCAGTGTGGAGTAGGATGATCGAGTCACTGCCAAAACATGATGCAATCTCTCTCTCTAGCTGCTGAAGCGTGATTTGGTACTTTTTAAACTATTATTATGTGATCTTTTACAGTGATATTTAAAGAATGGCATTGAAATATCAGATCTCTGCAACCTGCAGTTAACTGATACATGCATTAATGCATCCAGCTACTGTTCATTCATAGCATATGTGCAGGTGCTTCCCCACTTGAAAACTTGGATGGATTATTTTATCATTTCATTGCTCTATAAAAACAACAGTGATGATGGTCATCATAATACATGTCTCAACTTTTAGGTTTTTTCACACACAAATGAGTTACTATCTAGCTACATTTGTGTGCATGTTGCAAAAAACAAGTGTTCTAAAAATCCTCTAGGGTCCTGTTCTTAAAGACTCTTTTGGTTTCCAAATGGTCAGTTTGTGTTGAAATCCAGGCATATTCTAGCCCATGATCTAACCCATCATTCCCCCCTGGAAACAGCTGCAAGCACGTTCGCTTTATCTCATTCCAGTTTTTCTGATATGCAGCTCAAAGACATGAGCGCAGCTAATGAAAATCAATAGATTTTCACCTTCAACCTGTTCTGATCATCAGCCAAAAAGGAAAATAGAAAGAAATTGCCGATTCAGAAGCAGAGAATCCTGTACCTGTAATAAGCATGGATATGTATTTGTGCAGAATTGAATGCTGCGCTGCCTTACCTGCAGCACCCACCCATGCATTATAAGTGCATGAATATTACTGTCTGAAAATCCCTCAGATGTCATTTATTAAGCAGATTTGTTTTCTATGCAGAAATGCATGAGCTTCTCTCCTAAACCACAATGTGGGTATACTGGCACATGCTTCTCCACTAGGATTAATGTGCCATTGTTGAATGTCAAAATAACTAAGCAATTCACATGCCTTTGTAGCACAGTTATTTTACATATTACATTAAAATTTTATATTTAGTGTTTTTACCTTAACTAAAATATATTTTCAGTATTTTAAAAAGTTTTTATTTTTTTAATACTGTACTGGAGAAAAAGAAATATTTTAAATCCATAAAAGCTGTTCCCTAGCATGACTTTCATTCATTTACCTGGATATGACTTGGGGGAAAATATTGGTCCAACGAGTTAGCCCTTACCATGAAACCATAAATATACACTATTGCAGTATAACTGATGATAAGTGAGACAGCTAGCTTTGCTTACTCCTGTCAGAGTCCCTTAGGCTTCTCTCTTTCTCATCTCTATTTTATCTTGTCTAGCTAGTGAGCCAGCATTGTATCCTCATTCACAGCATGCTTGGCAGAAGCAGGTCCTCAGCAGTGAGTTGAGCAATATAGTTTTTTCCAGCTGTGGCATGAGAACTTGTAGCCATCCACCTGGCAGGTTTCTGAGTCCTGTGATAGACTGGCTGTTGTGGCAGACTTCACTGTTAACTCTGTCTGAGACATGGTCCATTGCTAGCATAGTGAGTAGAACTTATCTGTCTCTTGGATAAAGCTTTTCCTTATTGTTAGACATGTAAGTATGAGACATATGGTTAAATTAGGTCTGTTTCAAATAAGCCAGATTTTAAAAGGACCACTTGCACGCATGCATGCAGTGGCCTGTGCTTTTCTTTATGCCCAGGATGATGCCCGTGCAAAACCTACTAGCATGAACAGGCAAGTTGCAAATTAGGCCTGGCAAGAGCATGCACAAGGCATCTGCACACAGAGATACTGCAGATGCAAAAGACAAGGATTTTGGAAGCTCTATGAGCAGCAAGCTGAAGGCCAGGGAGCGGTCATGGCAGCTAACCCTCTAATCTTGGCCTTGCCTCTGTCATTCTCTCTGTTTCTCCGTAGAAAAGTAACTGTGAACTCAGTGCCCTGGTGTTGTCCCAGCCCTATTCCTCCATGTGTCAATGGACCTGAATGTGAGTAGGTTTTAAGTCATAGAAAAGGATGGGCCAGAGTGAAAGTTTTGCTAACCATTTTTAAACACTAGTTAGAACAACAAACAGAGCCAAAGTTCAGGAGAATCTTGGGACAGTAACAAACAAGAACGTTTTTGACACAGTTTAACATCTTTAAAAACATTCCATGTTTTGCCTAGCTCCCGGCTATCCTCCATACTTTATCAGGGCATTCAGCTGGTGCAGCTTTCCAGCAGCTGTCAGGGAACTCTTCCAGAAGTCTCCAACAACTCACATAGGTGAAAATGTAACGGGGGGAGAGGGCATTTTCAAATTAGGCTCAAAAACTCTCAGACAGAGGCGTGCATCTATTCTACAAAGGGAAGAGAACATTTTAAGCCAAAGGTTAATGTTGGCCCAAAAACTAATGCGAATGTAGAAATCACAAGGAAGTTAACTACTGGGGCAGTATTTCCCAATCAGCAGTATCAGAAGAGCTCGGAGAGCAGCAGAGAAAAGCAGGGGCTGGCTTACAGAATCACAGGGCTTCTGCAACATGGTGCTGTATGTTGGCTAATATACAGGATAAGGTTATAAGTGGGGGTATTTGGGAGAACAGCTTGAGAAGGGCTGCATTAATGGTCATATTCTGGAATATCCAGTGGGAATGGCTGGAACAGAAAAAGAAACCTAAGTTCTGTCTTGTCAGATTTAGGGAAAAGATCTATCTGATAGGACCATTGCTGTGCCAAGGCCCTACATTCCAAGGACCAGAAACTTTTTGATTGACTTCCTTTTGAAAATCTCTTTAGGAAGAAATTCCATTTGACATACCATAGGCTTGCTCATATTCCAGTCTTCCCTGCCAAACCGTGGGGTTTCACTTACACTAGTAAACTCAGAAAGCCTGTTCTCTGGCTGGGCAAAGTGCTAGCACTGGCTAAAATCATGGCAGGAATCATGCTCATAATTAGACAGTACATACAACTGTGGAACGGTGCTTGAGCATGTGCCCTTGCTCTTTTTATTTTACTGGTATAGCTCTAGTATTTGTGTACCTTTTCTCTTTACTGCCATGTGTAGGATGTTAGAATTGTGTCATTGAAAAAGAAAGTGCTTCTGGACACACATGTTCCAGACTGTGGTGCAAACTCTTCATGCATCCTTTAAATAAGATTTCAGAGTGCAATTCTTCGTAGCAATAACTATGCCTGTATGTGTTCTACAGGAGCAGTTCAACAGCAGCTAAAAACCACTGAATAGCAAAAGATACATAAAAGTAAGTATAGATGTTTAGATCTGGAGCACCCACAACCAGGCACTGTGCTCTCCTCAGCAGAGAACAGGGTGTTCTTAGTAATGGAACAAGTGATTTCTATTTCCCACCAACCTTTTTTATATCACTACTACATAATTATGCAAGAAAAACAGACCCAGTAGCCAAGGAAAAAATCACCAAAGCCAGCTAGTGAAGTGCTAATTGCAGTACATCTGAAGCAGCCCTTTTCTCTCTTCACTCTGTCTCCACACTCATTCTAGCTTTTTAGTTCTTCGCTCAACTTCCTTATGGAAACAGATTTTGGTGACACTTAACAGGTGCTATTTCCAACAAGATTCTTCCAAATTTTCCATAGCTATCCAGTATCAGTGTATTACCAAGTGTTGCTTCAATTTAGTTCAGCAGCCCAGAACCGACAATTTAGAAAGAATCTTTTTGTGAACCTCTTTGGTTACCTTTAGTTCTGCATACAGCTATGTTGCTTTCTGTGCACCAAGTAAAATTCTACAAATAGGGTCTGCATATTTCTGTGTTGGCTGCACCCACACTCCAGGTCTTTTTCAACCTGTTAGTCCACAGTGGTAAATGTTAGAGTACTTTTCTTTCTTGTTTCCGTCCTAAAACACACCAAAAAAAGGGGACAAAATGTTTGCAAAATACTGAAATTTGGTGCTATGCATACAGAGGCTTTTACATTAAATGAATCATTAAGTTGTAGTATTTGAGCATTTTCTGCGTTGGGGGTGGTACCCAGCATCATAAGTAACTTTTATGTGGTTTTTACACTCGATGGTTGTTTTGGTGAATAAGAAGAAAATACTGTGCCATGCTACTTTTCACAGGTTCACTCACTGTCTTTGAGAAGCATGTTTTATTATACATATGATTCTCTCTGCTGTTAGGTATTAGGTCAACTTTAATATGGAAAATAAAAAGAAATCATGCTGGTTTGGTCTTTTAACCAACCAATTTGGAGCACTTATCAGACTAACAACTGAAAACACAGCAGTTGTCAAATAGGTATATGAATCATAAACCACACAGGTTGGTTTAAAAGGCCACATAAATTAATAAATTAATTATGTTCCATGTATAAGACACAGTTGAATATGGAGGAATTTTATTCTAAGAACTGTTTTATAGAACCACTTTGCTCATATTTTTTCATATACAGTAGTTTCAGGAATAGATTGATTTTTATATACAATGTGAATTAGAAGATTCTAAGCTATTTGCTGTGTTATGCTTGAAGTTTGAATTGAACACAAGTTTAGCAACCTAACATATTTATTTTATTGCTACAAAACTGCTTCTAAATACCAAGATCTTCTTTGATGTTAACAGATTTCCCACTTCTCCTAATGTGTAAATGATTATTTTCTTGAGATTAGTCTATTAGAAAAAGCATTTTTCCAAGCTGCAGTTTTGTGGGAAAAATTAAGAAATGTATTTTTACTTTCACAGAGAATAATAACATGTTATATACTGAAATCTTCAGTAACTGTCGATAGGCTGTCTCTTTCGCTTCTTTTTGATTACTAAGTATCAGACTATACAGATTACTTTCCATAAAGGAAAAAAAAATCAGAAACAATCTCAAGAAAAGTAAATGGGATTTTATGTGTTTAGCCTTCCAAGTTTCATTTTCATACCCAAATTCTTTGTTCAAATACAGTTCAGGCGTGCAAAAACATTACTACAATTTTAACAGTCTAACAGGCTGTACAACATAAAGAGAAGTTTTATTTGTGAGCTATTTATTTTATCTCTTTGGTTTTCAAATTGTTAGATAATGGCTGTAATATAATTCTAGTTTCTGGACCAGACTCTGTAACCATCAACTCCCAGTAATTTATGTAAAACAATAAGAAGCTTTCTCACGGATTTAAATTAACTAGGCCATTAAAAAATGAAAGATGTGGACATACAAACTGACAAGTATGCTTTTGCCAAGTGTTATTTCTTCCCTTTAGTTTTAAGCTTAGCAAATACTGCATACTGATATGCAATATAAATACAAAATAAGAACCATAAAACCCACTTAGGAGTAGTGTGCACAGATAATAATTTTAAAGAGCTCATTAGGTTCTCACAGAAACCAGCTGAAAATCATTCTTTTGGCTGTAACAGTCAAAGTTTTGAAACTGATGTATTTTTCCATTTAAAATATTCCTGAAAAATGATGTATATGTTTTTAATCCAAACAGTGATAGGCACTCAAACAGAACTGAATCAAACAGGAACTTACACTTAAAAAAAGATTCTGCAAAGCCAAATAGATACCAGCAGATCTTTATTTGTTCATCAGAAGCAATCAGCCAGCACTATGCTTAGATGAGCCTTCTGCTTTCTGGGCAGAAAAGCCCAAGGTTGCTGCAAGTAGAGTTAATGGAAAATATGCCTTGACTTAAATAAAGCCCCATGAGAGCTGCTGCAATATTCAGATTTCCAGCCTTCATTGAAAGACTGTGCAGAGCAGCTCAGATAAACCAAAACTCCATAACCATATGCCATTTTTTCCCTTCAGATTAAATGTTTTATGTATGTTAGAATATATTGGTGGGCTTCATCCAGCCTCTTGTCAATGAGGCTTTTGCATGGCTAGAGAAAGTAAAAAGAGATTCTGCTGTGGGTATTTTGAAATGGGGTGATTGTGGTAGAGTATTCTTTTTGTTTCCAAGAAAAGATCAGAGAAATGATACTGCATTCTTTTCAATAAAACAAAACAAACGAACAACTGACAGTAAAGATTAATAAGGAGATTTTAAGGAACTATTGGGAAATATTGTTGGGATAAGTGAAAAGGAGCCTATTTATAATGTGAAAAAAATGTAAATACAAACAATGTATATTAAATATGCATTGAAACTGATACTTTTTCACTGACCCTGCAAAGTTGATAGGTTTTATGGAAGAAAAGCATCCAAGTATGAACTTACTCTAACTACCATTTTAATGTTCATTTGCACTGATGCAGCCTGTGTTATTTGGCTGAAAGGAGAGGGGAGAACACGTAGTGTTCAACTTGTGATTTATTTTGCTATAAAGCTCTCGAGCTCACTGTCTGTTTTCAAGCAAGCTACATTTACATCCACACTATTTAGCTTTCTATACCTTAAACCCATCCACATGCCAGACACATTTTCTAGCGTTTACATGGATACTTGCTCCCATTGACATGCTCATGTTAAACCCAGCCAAAGAGCACTGTCTCTGCCACTGAATGGAAAATGGATTGTCACAGACTGCCAGCTTCATTCGTGCAGTTACTTCTAAAGAGTTTGCAGTTTATGTTCTACAGTATGCAGCCTTTTCTGGAGTTCCGTATTTCTTATGTATGTCGTGTTATGCAATCCTCAGCTTTTTTTTCTTTTTTTTTTTAAGAAGAAAGTTTTAAAAGAGAAAAAAAACAGTTCTTGAATGTTAGGATCAATTTTGAGTAGCTAGATGGGGGAGGAAAATCGTGAAGTGCTGCAAAGATAGGAAAATGAGCAGAGATTAGGAGAGTTCAGGACAATTTTGGCAAGTGAATTTAAGTATGTGGAGAAGTTATGTATAAGTGTAGGGGAAAGACTCTTTTTTCCACATCTTTTGTTCTGTCATTCGCTTTCATTCACTTGTCATTCACTTTCATAAGCATCAGATGATAAAGCAAGACTCTTGCATGAGATTTTAGTTCCAGATACTTAATTATGCCAACTCAAGTCATGAGATCCAGTGCAGTTTTTCAGCATAGCAACAGCTCTATTTTTTAACTCGCAATTGGAGGAAGGTAGAAGTTTTTCTGTGTAGATACTGAAACAAAAGTCTTATGAGACAGCTTGAGAGCAGGTTGAACTGGCCATACAAGCACTGCCTGTCACTCAGCTGCAGATGTGGAGAGCACACAGCTCTAATGCAGGAGGGTCACTAACTGTGTCCATTAGCATGCAATATTGCCATGCATTGCGAGCTGACTCCTGTCACAAAATGAAAACCCTCTGGCAATGCAGACTGGCATGGTTTTGAGTACTTGGATTTTAATAAGATTATCTGAATGCAGGTTTTGCTGTCTAGGTGGTTCACCATCTTACAGGAGCAAGTCTGAGAACCTAGCAAGTCCATCCAGCACCCAGTGTAACTAATACTGCAGAACCATCTGCTATGGAAAAGGTCTCTTTGTAGGTTGTACAGCAGGAATGGAACTTTCTGAGCTGCTCTGCCAACCCAACAGCTACCCTTAACTATTGTTATACCACCTCCAAAACCCATAGAATATAAGGCCTGTGTGGCATTTTGTTGTGTTTAGTCCATGTGTGGGAGTGGCTGGGTACATTGGCGCGGAGCAGCTAATTTTGGTCCTTCCACTAAGTGTGAGCAACTGAGCTTGGCACAGAGACAAATTTCACAGTTTCAGGAATGGGAAACCTCTAATTCTACACTGTAGTTCTCTGGCATTTGTTAAATACATAGAGGGATAGATCACTCAGATACTCGAGCTGTCCTTTCCTTATCCCAGATCATCCTACCATGACACTATGAAAGAAGCCCTGGGTTTGTCTACTCCTCAACAGTCCTTCAACATCCTGCTTCCTCTCACTGCAGTGACAGTTACCTATCATTTGTGTCTGATCCTGCTGGTAATTCCACAGCCACTTAAGAAGCTATGAGCTTTTTAGTTACTACCTTGTGATTTTGCAGCCCCTTCCAGTCTGCAGGCAGCCAATGACTTGTACTGTAATTTTTCTTAGCTTCTCATTTGGAACTGGGAAATACTACAGTGCAATATGGGAAACTGTGTGCTACTTTTACACTCTTTGCTTCAAGCAAAGAGATGAGCTAGAATAGATTGGACTGAACATAATGTGCTTGATCAGCCAGAACAATTTTTGATTCAGAAGATTATTTCAGAAGATTGTTTACTAAGTATAGAAGATCCCTGGATAGCTGTCTGTGATGTACATATTTACAAGAGCAGCCAATGATGCTTCTGTTACACAGAAGTTTTTAACAGATGCAAATCTTCTGCTGCTTACCCTCCCTTTTCCTTCCCCTTCCCCAATATCACTGTTCCCAGGGAGAGGTTTCCTTCCAGTGTGAGGCAGAGCAACTACAAAACAGTTCTTCTATGAAGGTCCCCAACTCTCAGAATAACTTGGGCTCATGTAGGCAATCACACTCATTCATTTGGTTTTTTTCTACAGCAGCTTTGAGTAAAGAGCCTGCCACAAGTAGTAGGCACAAATGGACCTTAACCCCCAATATATTCTCCCAAGGAAAAGTCTTTCCAGGATCTTGAAGGGACAGTATGCTTACTGTTTCTGACAGTCAATTTTTTTGCATTTTAAACAGCGGTGTTCTAAGAACTTCCTTAAGAAAGCTCTCTCACTACACAGGAAGGATGACTGTGAATCTGACCATGTTTCTCAATGTTTTTCCAGCAAAACACAAAATCCATCAACATTTCTTGCACGGACTTTGTCTTGCAACAAAGGTGGCTGTAACTGTGGGTTGCAACTACAACAAAAAGCACATCAGAAATTGGATGCTGGCTAGAAGTTTGTGGATGTGAGGCTGTACAAGGTAGCTAATAGAAGCTCAGTGTGGATGTGCTCATCTGGAAGTATTGATTGACATGCACATTTTGAACTTACTTATTTTGAGGTTGCCTGTCATAACTTGAGAGAAGGCCTGCTGTGTCCTGAGATTACAGGCTGAAAGAACTGCAAAGATCGATCCATCTTTTCCTTTTTCTTGCTAGATACCTGGCAAACCAGTGGTTTTCCAGCTTTGTTCTGCTTCAATTTGTTTTATTTCACTTCCACCACCACCTTTCTCCTTCCTATTGTGCATACTAAATTAAACAGAAAAGCATTACTCTAGTTTACCAGCTCAAAAATCAGAGCAGGCCAGCACTGTCGAAAAGTTTTGATTGCTCCCTGGTGGTCAGTATTAAGTGAATCAGTTTCCCTGTTTAGATTCCAACGAACAGAATTCAGTATCCATGACACCTTCCTTCAGTACTGTCAAATAACCTTGCTGTCATTCTCCACAGTGTTCAAAATCTTTTTCTGGAGACTGAACTCCCCTCCTACACCCCACCTAGAGTCATGGCAGTGTAGGCATAAGAAGTTTCCATTATAGCAGTGCTTTTCAGTAAAGAATGAATCTCCAAGGACTCTTAGCCAGGCACCTTTCACAGACAAAGCAGTCACTTCTGTTAAGGTGAGAAACACATTTTAAGAGTACTTAAGATAGAAAAATGTAAAGATGCCATTTATTTTTCTGATACAATCTGTTTTCTGCACAAATCTGTATGATTTTGGCACTGAAACTAAGCCCACGGACACCCGTTTATTCTTTTCTTTTAGTCTTTAATTTCTTTGTAAATTCCTTTCAAGCATTCAGATTAATGTATTTATGGTCCATTTCATTCCAATTCATTTAAGTGGTCTGTATCTGCCACTGAATCTCATTAGTTTTATTTTTAATGTAATATTTAGCTGCATTACTTTGAACAGCTTTAAAAGTATAAGGTCTTTGAATGCTCTAGTTAAAGAAAAATTATACCCTCAAAAAGATGTCTTAGAAGTTGAGCTCTATACTTGGGAAATAGTGTTTATATTATAACTCCCGAAAGCATCACAGGGTGCTTTCATCTGAATGTCTGTCTTCTGCTTTCAGTGTAACAGTGTGTATTTGTATTTCCTCACTAGCTTATCCTCTCCAGTCTGAAGGCCTAAGAATGCAAACACATGAATACTGTGCCTCGCCTGAGCAGTCCCCCAAAGCTAAGCGGGGTTGCTCACGGGAGTGTAGTTGCTCACAAGAAAGTATTTGCAGAAAAAGGCTTTCTTTTAGCAATTGACTGTAGTTGTGAGGACACATGGTTAATAACAGCACCAAGACACCAGTAAATGGGGTCAGTGTTTATCAAAGATGTGGACACATTTATCTGCAAGTTATCTGACATTAACCTAAATTATTGCTATTATAATTCGATATATTATTTCTGATGAAAACACACTAGTCCTGTGAAAGGGTAGTTGCCAAAAAATGTGTTGAGTCTTGCTGCTTTATTGTTTATTTGCATTTAGTATACATTTTGGTTGTTGACGTGAAGATAGTTTCATAGAGAGGCAGAAAGCTAGATCAGTCAAAAAAAATATAAACAAGCTTCATACTGTACATTGAGTTTTGCAGCTACAGTAGTATGTGTGTTCAGATGTAGTATGTTTTATGCTTTAGGGTATTTTTGTTTGTTTAACTATGTAAAGGAATAAGCAGATTACTTTGAAATGCTGTTGTAGAGCTAATCTTACACATAGTGGGGGAATGTTGTCTGAAAAAATAAAGTTAGAAAACATTACATAGGCTGCCTTTGGCTTCATTTTGTTTGTAGCAGGTCCAGCAGGTAACTGATGATTCCAGATGCTTAAGCCAGGGGCCAAGTTTGTGTGGCATCTTGTAACTGAAGAAGGTTTTTTGCAGTGATAAAGTTGCCCATTTGGGCTTTAAGTAAGATTGTTGGCTAAACAAAAGCATAAAGGCAGCAAATTTAGGTATTCTTTTGTGCATGCACAATTGCATGAAACCAGATTGGGGTTTCAAAGTATTTTAAATTATCTAGCATAATTTACTTCTGTTGTAACTCCACTGACTACAGTTACATTAAGCCAAGAATTCGACCTTGTAAGTCTACAAATTTCAGTGTCAGGCAGCTCAGGTCTATATAAAGATACTTAAGCTTAGTAAATCAGCAAGAATACTATATAAATGGTAATGTGTGATAAAAATCTTAACTCTAGTAACATTATTTCTCTCAACATTTCTATTCATTACTTCTTTATACAAGAGTTAAGAAGTGCACTTCTTAGTGGCATAGGGACATGTGGAGAAAAGCGTGATGCTGGTACAGAAATGTATCAGAAATAAGATTCAATTCTTACTGCTCCAGACACTCCGTTTGTGCCTACCTTATGTGTTACGAATTCCACTGAAGTTAACAGAAGATCTGTAGAAAGTTAAGCCTGTTAGTAACTCTCATGGGACACTGGTTTCAGAATCTGCAAGAAAAGTTATGTTCTCAAAAGAAAATAAAAACATGGGGTTTCAGGTTTACAGAATACTATGGACAGTGAGGACAGCTTCTGAGACACGTCCCGAGTAACTTCATTCATATTACTTCAGACCAACATCCATTAGCAAACAAAGTCCATCTCTGTACCTTTGTTGCTCAGTATGATTTTACATAAACAAGAACATAAAAAACATTTGGAAAGTTAAAACAGCTTCTAATGCTGTTTGGCTTATTTTTTTTCTCTTTTTCTTCCCCTTTTTTGTAATAAAAGAGGATTTGCTCTGGAGGTGTCCAGGATTTGGTAATTCAAGGAAAACATGCAAAGCAGTTTTGAGTATACGTTTTGTTTCGTTCACCTTAGGGCATATAATCAGCTGGTGAAAATCAGCACAGTCCTGTTGACTTCTACAGTGTTCTGTCAGCTTACACCAGCCAAACAGCTGGCATGTTGAGTTTTTGCATTTCAAGTCACTTTACCTGCACATCCAGTAGGATTTTATTTTGCAAGGTGGAAAGTTACCTACCACGCAAACTGTACTACCTAGACTACCATTGATACCTACTCACAGGACATGATTTCACTGTATCACTTCATACTTGAACTTCATGGTGTTCTTTTAATCAGGGTACAAACATGAAAAGGTGCGTGTGTTACTGTTTCTTTTAAAGGTGCATCTTTTTTTATTGTTATTATTCTGTGTGCTTAATAGTTACTATTCAGTGTTCTTTACATTCTTTGCCTTCAGCCTTCAAATGACGGATATGTGAAAACACAGTATCACCTACAGAGGTACAGATAAATGTAACAGTAACTTCTTGAATTGTTACTCGAATATACTGGTTTACCTTTTGGTCACCAATATGCCATCAAGGGGATACAACGTGCAAACTCTGATATACAAAAGCCTTGCACCATTACTGTAGATGAAATCCTGCAGCCTCTCTCCTCTTCTTGCACAGCTGCTGATTACCGTATCCGCCTTGGGGAAAAGTATGTTTTTGCTTTACAGAGTGGCTGGGAAATCATGTAGCCACAATGGAAGCTCTACAGCTCCCTTTGCAAGCTTTCAAACGCAGCAGCCCTTTGAGCTAACTGCATGCCTGCTCCGTGTCCCCTCTGTGTCCCCTGTTGCATCCCTTGGGGCTTTCCGCTTTAAGAACACCCTAAACCGGTGCTATTTTATGTTGACTGCATTGAAGTTCACCAGAGCATGCACCTTACCATATAACATACTTTTTCGCTTTTACACATTTGTAAAGATGGTCGACTGCAAAAATAATCATGTGTCAATACAGCAAAATTAAATTAAGGCACACAGAAGATTATCAATATTGTATTATATCAGAATTACAGTCCTTTGGAACTGAACGTTTTGCTGCTGGCAGTGCAAGAAAAGCAAAGTTGTGTATTTATTGTTGGGTGCTGAGGGTTCAGAATGAAAATCAATATAATAAAAATTTTCATGGTGTCAAGTTCTTTTTAGTTGTTCCCGAACTATTGGAAAGTAAAAAGGCAAAAAAAATTAGTTTCGTATTTAAGACTGCTTTCCTGAGGTTTACTTCACCTTTCTAGCTATATTTGTCTTTTATCTAAAAATGTAAAATGAATACAAATGCAGTAAGTATTGTATATTAAATACGGAAAATTAGCAACACTGCTCTCTAGTTTTTCTGTTTGCAAGTGTTTTTCCCAGCACCATGGGTATTCTAGAGAATCAACAAACATACACACAACCAGACACAGGACCATGTGCACGTGCACACCCTTCCCATACACCTTTAGTTTGAGGGAAATTTAACCACATTTGTCCTGGTTTCTCATTTCTGAACTCCTTCATTGCTTATGTAGGATGAATTGTATTAAAAAACCATACGAAATTGAGTGATCCCTTTTTCTTTCAAAGGTGCAACATGAGTGCAATTGCTGTGAACGCTGTATGGTTCGAGCATAGGTTTCTTTACTGAAATCTTTGGTTTGGTTTCAGCCGCTTGTACTTTAATTCAGCTATACTGGCTCTCAGACATTCCTGAAATGCAATATTTTCTCCAAATGTCACTTGATCCAGCTGCTACACTAATATGTGTGGTATTTGTGTGTTCCTAAAGATTCTGCTGCCTTCATTTTCCATCGTTCAAGAAATTGAGCACACTTGATGATTGTTTTTTCTTTATTGACTACAAATATGACTAGTAACATTGCTGTAACTAGTATCATAGAAATGGTAAGAGTGCATGTCTTGAGTCAAACACAAAATGACACAACATTAAACTAAAACCAGATGCATATTTGCTGTCTTCACTCCTAGTCAACCAAAAAATCCTCACTGAAACAACTCAAAGCTTCAGCTTACTGTAAGAATCATTAAGAGCTCTTTAGAGCAGGATCAGGTAGTTTCTACTGATGAGGCCTCCAATGAGTCACTGGGCATAGGAACCTAAAACCTATTAGCTCAGGCATCCAGATTTCAGCTTCTGGATGAATGCTCTAGACAGAAATGACTGCAAAGTTTACCACACCACAAAGGATTTTGTAACTTGGAAGCAAAACTTTGTGCTGCCCCTAGAAACTGTAAGGAACCATGAAAGTCCTTTCCAAATCATAGTTATATATGCTGCAGGTGCGACACAGCATTAAATAGAGACAGCAGCCATCTTTACCTCATGTGACATTGCAAATCAGGCTTTAAGCACATTATAAGATTACAAGCAGCAGTCCAGACACAAAATCAGCTGCAGTTTGGCCTGTGCCTGGGAACAGTCAGCATCATAAATACCCATTTTCGCCACAGCTAATGCATTGTGAAAAGGGGAGAAAATTGTGGAAATATTGAACAGATTAAATGGGAGCTAACATATAGATCTGGATCCTATCCAGTGGTTTATCTGTGATAGTGCTCAGGGCAAGGTGCCACAGAAGAAAATCCAACAGCCTGTGGGCAATTACAGGATAAATTCTTCATACGGGTATCTTTTTTCGCCCTCGTCTGCGAGAAGGTGACTTACCCCTGCATGAAGTTCATAAAACCCAGTTATGGAAGTGAAAATTGTGTTTTAAAAAGAAATCCATTAAGCAGAATACTAACAACCTTGTAGAAATGAGCACAAATGTTACTCTTCTCGTTATTCACATTAATGTTCTCATCCTCTTTGCCTCAAAATTATCTAATGACAGTAGATGTCACATGCTTATGAGCACCATAGAAACAAATGTTCATTTTCAAAGATTTAAACTTTTTAGAGCCTTTGTCTGTGGTTTGCCTGCCATTTACTGACATGCAGAAAGCAGGATTTACAGTGTCTGTGACACTCCTCATTTTACACCCATCAGCTGTGTTGCTTTTTTCTCCCTTCAGTAACCAAGGTCATCTTCCAGCCTCCTGTCACTCAGAAGACTTTCCCTAAGTATTTTCATCCGTTTTTAGCAATCTGACTTAGCTGGCTGGATTTCTGGCTGGACTCCTGAGCTTCCTTCACAGCCAAGGAAGAAAAGCTAATGGGAGTCTAACTAAAAGACTCCAGAGTGCACAGAGGAGGACTCCCTCTTTCCCACTGCCTCCACAGACAGAGGGACCCACACCCCTGCCTTCCCACAGTGGCACATCTGCTGATTTGCAGCCTCATGGTGCAAAGCACTGCATGAATAAACTCTCCCAATTCCCATTTCTGAAGGCAATTCTGTTCTGGCAGACCTGACACAGCTCAGGTATCGCTTCCGCTGCTGCAGCAGAGCTGAAGCGCACAGGGACCTGCAATCCTGCCACCATGTCACTGCAGAGACAGGGATGGACAGACAGATAGAGCCATGCTCCAGGGCCACCCTTGTGCCACCAAGGACTGTAGCAGTGCTGGGGACAGCCTGCACAGGTGAGTGCCGGCAGTGGCATTAATAACCTAGAACTGGACTGCAGTGGAGTGCTCTAAAACAGCCCACATCTGAAAGTGTGTCCAGGGTGAGGACATCCCTATGCTTCACAAACATCATCATGATACGTTTAGTAATAATTCTCATCTTATTTTGTATGCATTTTAATGCAGGTTGTTGTTTTGTTGTCAGGGTACTCCTGCAGCACCACAGGCAGCTCAGTGAGAACTTGGGCCTGACACATTTCCAAAGCAGCCGTCCTTGTTTCAGGACATAACCAACTATTTTCTGAGTATTTAAAGTTATCCCTTCCCTGACGCACCACCTTGCAATTTTCAGCAGTCAACAGCTGCAATTCTGCTGTTGTCACCTTCTTGGTTTTCTTCTTGTTCCTCACAGCCTGCTCTTGGGTACCACTAAGGAACATGCTATCACAAACCCCTGTGGTGTGGGCTTACCGATTTTTCCAGCTCTTCTCAAATGGGATGAACACAGCAATGCTACTGCAGAAACAAAGCTCATTTGTGCTTTGTATGAATAATGTAGGAAGATGCAATTACTTTTCTTCGTTTTTACAAAGCTAGAACTAACACGCAGTGATTTTTAATGGTAACTCTAAGAAAAGCACACTTGAAATTCTGAGTTGGTAGATCCTGGTAACTCACAGGCTCCCCTCATCATTCCCATTAACCTAAAGCAGTAGTAACCCTGTCGATATTATTGTGCTCTTTGTTTTGAAGTGCAGACTGCTGGTAAGGGATTAATATGCACTTTTTTTCCTTTTCAAACAGAGCCCCATTTCATAGAATTCTATGCCGGGACAGGCTGCTAATTCACAATACCTTAGTCTATGCACCTACTGAAGGAAAAAGGAAACACTGCTGTTCCACCTGTGACTAGGTACATCAATAGGGGAAGAAAAGCCCTCACAACGGAATTCCGTCCCCTCTCGGGGTGTGTATTCCAGACGGGTGCTCCGTCCGGGACACAAGCGCTCGCTGACATTCCATTTCCCTCTCAGAGCTGATCCCCTCCCGCGGGCCGGCCCAGCTTTATCTTCCCTCAGGCAAGCCGGATACTGGCCCCTCACGACAACGCTCACCCTGCCGGGGCCATGGGTCACCCCAACCAGAGCCCTGTATTACACCTCCCCCTCTCTCATCACCCCCTCCCGCCCTTCCTTTTCCGATCGCTCCATCCCAGAGCTCCCCGGCGCCGTCGCCCCTGCGGACTGAGCGGCCTCGCCTCTCCGCCGAGGGGCCAGCGGAACCAGCGCGGCAGAGGCGGGGCTGTAACGGCTGCGGCAGCGAGGGGCCGCTACGGCGGAGGTGGCGCCGCGGCTCCGGCAGGCGGCGCTGCGTGGCAGCAGTCATCTCCGCTCGCCGCAGCTCGGCGGCTGCTCGGAGCTGAGCTGGGCCGAGGCGGTTGCGGCGCGGCTTCCCGGGCGCGGGGAAGGAGCCCCGGGCCGGGCCCAGGCGGCGGCGGCGGCGGCGGCGGGGAGTCCCGGAGGCGCCATGGGGAAGCGGGACAACCGGGTGGTGAGTAACACGGGCAGCCCGGCGGGGAGGCGGCAGCGGGAGCCAGGGCGGCAGGGCAGTCGCTGCTGGGATCCGCGGCCGACGCGGGCGACGCGGGAGAGGAGGCTGTGGGAAGCTGGGCGCTGCCTCAGCCCGGGCAGCCGCACCCCGGCGGTGGCCTAGGCGGCCCTGTCCAGCCCGGTGCCGTGCTCCAGGCTCTGCGGGGAGGGCAGAAGGGTTCGGCCGCCGCAGATGAGGGGGAGAGGGGCCCCGTGGTGGCGGGCGGGAGGCAGTTGAGGGCAGGCCGGTTACGCAGGGCTGGGGCTGGGGCCCGGCCGGCCTTGGGGTTTCGTGCCGCCAGACAACAAAGGCGGCCGTGCCCTGCGGCCCCGCCAGGCCGGAGCGGGAGGCTCGGGTGCCAGGGGTCCCCTGTGGGGCGGGTGGCTGCAGGTGCCTTGTTAAATCCGGTTGTGGTCGTGACCGATGCCCGCCTTGTGAGCTGCTAGTGAACATGATTGAGACGCTGGCCTGGTCCTTGCAAAAATAAAACGTTCCCAGTGGGAGTTGCAGCATTTGCTGAAGTACCTCTAGTCCTTACTGAGCCGCATTGCCTTAAACTTGGCGTTCAGCTGTACCTGAGCAACTGGAAATGTAGCTTCATGCAGGGCGCTGCTGACCTCGGGCCCCGGCAATTCTGAAGGCCAAAAATGCAGTTACACACACCTGATTGCAGGGCCTGATTTTACACTGTCACCACATTCATTCCTCCTAGTATTTTTCTTTAAACTTTTTTGTACCAGTTACCCATTCACCTTATGCTCATGTTTCATGTAGGCATTGTAAATTTACAATTAATGAGGTTTAATGATTAAAAACATAATGCTTGTTATTTTCCTTGTTTCTTTCCTCCTAGTATGTACTGTGAGTTCATACTCAGATCCATTCAGGGGAAAGTCTTTGATTACCTTGGTGGAATAATATGTAATAGACATGATAGACATGTGCATTATACAAATGGATAGTTGTGATTGCTTTATCGAGGCACCAGAATAATGGAATTTACTGAGAAAGAGTTGACAGTGTTAGACTGCAAGACCCAGCCAATGCTTGAAATGTATTGTCCTCTTGTAATGTATTTGGGTGTCCAGTTATTTATTCTTAATTTTCTTTGCCATAGGGCAGTTGGGATGCACGTAGCTATGCCATCAAACCTTTACATTCCTACATAAGGTTCATTGTGCCATGATGGCTGTTAGTTCAGACAACTTATGGGCCCTTTGGTTCTCTTCTATGATCATAGCGCTTTCTACCTGTTACTTTTTTCCCATGTCCCTTCTTAAATACACTATCATTTTGACTATTTGGAGATAGAAAATTAGTCTGGGGGATTTTACATCTGCAAGACACTCTCAAGGTAGTAGTAGTTCGTATTGTTTGCCCAGAGAACATGAGCTGATTAAAGGTGCTTTATGCTTTTCAGGAGCATGAAAGCTATACAAAAAATACCAGCAGAAGAAAATGAATGTGCAGGCAAGCACTTTCTTTACTGAGGGCGCATTTCTGTGCTCTCTCTGGCTCGTGACACACAGTTTGGCAAAGTATTGTAAATACTTCTAAGAAATGGTTACTGGCAAAGTAATTTTTCATAAATAAACCTGTTCGGAATTATAAGAATGTGGTTTAAGACATAAATTTCCTGATCATGGAACAGTCATCATGTGCTCTCTGCTGGAAAGTTAAAGCAAGCTACTGAACAGAGGATGCTTCCTAGGTAGTTACCTGGGGTCAGTTTGAGGAAATAGAAAAACAACATTTGGCAGTCATAGCCTATTCTGCAGGTAGAGAGAGAGGTTTGCTGGGAGGCAGGTGAAAAAGTAGCTAACTTTTATTTAAGAGCAGCAGAAGACCTTGTTTTTAGGAATAATAATTGCATGAGAAGGTAGAGCTTTCAGATCTAAGTTCTGAAATGGTTACCAAAAAGAGTTGATGCACTTTACTCTCTAGATTAAGTCAATTCTTAAATAACATTTTTGTTGTCTAGTCAATCTGGTACATTGCAATTGCTTTTGTTTAATGAAAATAGTGTTCAAATACTGTTTTCCTGCACTGCTAGAGGAATACTTTTTCTACTCAAAGCTGAATTCAAATGAATATTGCCTCATTTGTGGATTTGTAATATAATAAAATACTAGCATTAATAATGTGAATATATATCTTTAAGTCCTGTAACTACTTGAGTGCATATATCCAGCTGGCTACGAAAGAAGGTTCCAGGCTTAGGTGGTGAAACTAAACTGGTTTAAATTTGAATACCTCAGCTTTACCTGACCATGTCTGTTTTATGAATTAAACAAAGCAAAGCTCCAAGAAATGGCAGCAAATGTCACCTTTAAGAGTTGCAGAGTCAACCTGAGTCAAAAAATGATCCATTTGAAAGAGTCCTTGGGTTGCTTAGTGTGGTCCAGCCGATCCGAACTCCATGTGGGGAGTGCTGCCCTCTGGCCCTCTGCCCCATCCCAGGCAGAGCTCAGAGACCCTCTTCCAGGATTAAATGTAGCCAGAAGAGCTGAAGCCACCAGCCTGCTTGCAGTCCAGAAACTTGGTGATGCTGTGCCCACTGCTGCTCCAGTTGAGGGAGCAGGAGAGGAGGGAGGCAGCAGCTGCTGCTTTTGGCAGCTGTCACAAATGGTCATTTACTGTGCATGGTGGCTTCTAAATGCTTAATTTATGGACTGATAAAAGGCAGTGTCAGATATCTAAGAGCTGCACATGTGGTTGAAGCTTTGCCTTCAATCTACAGAATGTTGTACTCTTTAAAAAATTATCTCGGATTGGGCAACCAAAGGTAGTAATAGTTTTTACTATCTGATTTTACTTTTATTTTCTCATCTCCAAACTATGGACAGTGAGAACAGCATGTGTTATGCTTTACAAAAGTAAATTGTGAAGTGTTGGGATGGTGTAGTGACAAAACCTCATGACATAAGGGGGGATGTGTACCTCCCTTTTACAAAAGCAAAATATTATTGGCATTAAAAAAAAATAGAGCTGTTTGCTGGGTTAGAGTTTTTCATAAACTGCTGAAGTGGATTGCGGAATCTAAGTTTTAAATTGATTTTTTTTTTTATAACCTATTACATTTTAAGAATGAATATGAAGAGAATGCATGGATTTGAAAGGTGGAACACCTCATAACAGTGGGGGGTTTTCCCTTCTTAAAATAGGCCTAAATCACAGAATCTTCATACATGCATAATTGTAGCGAAGCACCACCACCTTGCTTACTTTGGTGTTACAGCAAGAAACCTTATGCAGAATTTGTGGAATCTATTGTCATCAATTTTGAGTAAAACTTTAAAGAGATAGGATCAGTTGTCCCAGAGTATGACAGCTGAAATTTAAGTATGTTTTCCCAAGGAAGAATATTTCAGCAATAAGGATACTGTCCTCAGTTTGCAAAAGGATTGCTCAGGGGGGGGAATTTCTGAAAGAAACATGGTCTCTTTGTGAATGAGTTCTTTCTGCTACAATATAACTCACAATGAAAGCACCTGAGTCTTTCTGCCTGACCAAATCAACTTGGTTTAGTTAAATAGTTTACGTTTGTAGAAACAAGCCAGAATTGTTCGTCAGGGAGTGGGGGAAAGTGTCTGTGAAGAGCAAAAAAGACAGATTTTGGTATCGCAGCATAGCTGATAAATTTTATATTTCTTTTTGTTGTTTAATATTAAAGGCTTATATGAATCCCATAGCTATGGCCAGAGCACGAGGTCCTGCCCCAAATTCAGGACCAACAATACAAGACTACTTGAACAGGCCAAGACCAACATGGTAAGTAGTAATACTTGCTTGCCCTTCCAACCTTTGGAGTAAAAGATTTGCTCCCTCTGACTGAGATTACACTGTACCCACCTCTTCTCTGAATACCCAGAAATAGATTTTGAAAGATTCCTTGTCTGTGGTGAAAGTGTTCTTTTCTAAAAATGTATTCAATCCCCTGTCTTAGAAACAACAGTATTTCATTTTAAAATGCGTATTTCTCATTTGTCTTTAAATATTTTGGCAACAGTTTCTCAGAAGAGGAAAACATTGGCTGCTTTACATCTGTCACAAATCCCAGTACCTACAGCCTGCAGATATATTTAGCTCTTAAACAAAGTAATCTTAACAAAAAAAAACCAAAACAAAAAAACAAACATTTTGCTGGTTTATTCTTAGAACACAGTCTATCATACCCAGCAAAATCATCACTTTGAGATGTTATCAACAACTTACTTTACATTCTATTTTGCCTCCTCTCGTAAGATATTAGGGAACAATTTATCTAATTGCAAAGTTAGCTTTAGGTCTTTCAGAGGGATTTAGCTACAGTACTTAAGTTATTAGGTTTAAGTTACCATATGCGTGACATCAAAGATGCTTTCATTCTTCTTTCTGTTGGAAGTTCAGCCAAAGCTAAACTTCAAAAAAATCCTGCAAAAAATTAGACACTGAAGAAGGTATTTTTAATTGTGAAAATCATGATCTATCATTTTCTTTTATGTAGGGAAGAAGTGAAAGAGCAATTAGAAAAGAAAAAGAAAGGATCCAGGGCTTTGGCTGAGTTTGAAGAAAAGATGAACGAGGTTGGTAATGTTACGTTAATGTTAATATTAGATTCTTCTTATATGCTACTTTTTACCCATAATATTTCACTTCACTGAAGCTTTTAATGAGTAAATGTTTTGGTTTATTCATATCAGAAGTTAAGGTTACCACTTAACCACTAAGAGCTAAGTCTCAATTCAGAGAAACATTATATTAAAAGTTTTGAAAATTGCTGCTGAACAAAGCTTAGACTTTTCATAAATGTAAGTATAATTACACAAATGCATGTGTTTATATTAATAAATGAAACTCATGTGTTTTCAGGTATGATAAACCAAAGTCTGTTGTGCTAATCTTCACTGTTTAAGGTCACACAATCCAAATATATTGAAAAGAGGGAATTTTTTACTTGAAACAGACATCTGTGGCAAGGAATGAACACTTAATATTAATGTGGGAGAAGGCACAAAGAATGGCCTTCATGGTACAGATAGGTCTATCAAGTACTTCTTCCTTGCTCATCCTAAACTAATTACATTCCATACTAGTTCTCTGCTATAAACGCAGCTGTTCTGGTGCGTATGTTCAGTACCTGCTGAACAGCAGTGTGATATAAGAAAGTTTCACATATAATTCCTATTGTAAACATAGGAAGAAATTAGTATACAATAAATTTAACAGTTCCTGTTCCTTATTGGGTCCTCGTATCTTGAGATAAGATTCAAGCAGTACTTCTCATCATTGTGAGTTTCTGGTTGAAATAGATGGTGCTCCTCCTCTGTTACTGGAAGGGCGTAGCTCCCATAGTACTCTTGCTACACCTTTTTGCCTAAGAAGATATACCAGTATTTGGAGGGTCATGGGGTGCTATTCTGAGAGGATTGGTTGTTCAGCACTCTCTGAGTTTTAGCTTGGCGAGTTTGGTTTAGTATTTTATTGTATTCCTTTCCTGTTTTATCTTTGCTTTAATGTGAAGTAATGGAAACTGGCAGGAATAGAAGATAACATCCTTTCAGTATGGTAGAAGGGTAGGAACAGATGCAGAGAGTTGTGAAATGGCTGTAAAGCTCCTAAGAGCAAATCTGTGAATGGCTGAAAAGATTACAAGTCTCTGAATGAGGTGCTGTCTCCTATTTTACTTACAGACATTGTACTTTTTTGTTTACAATGTAACCCTAGCACAGTGTTAAAATAATTTGAAGAGAACACCTACCTGATGAAGTAGAAGCTGTTGTTAGAGACCACTTGAGGTAGCTCTGGGTAGTTGGTATATCAAAGCATGCAGTATTGCACAGATGTTACCTTGGGCTGTGGAAAAGCGTAACACACAGCACTATGTCCAGGCACATCTGCTGTGCCTCAGCAGCACTGTTCAGCAGATTCACAGGATGCTTATATAGAGATGTGTGTATCATACTGCGTTGCACAGGTATAATCTTACTTAATTCCTGCTATTTCTGTCCCTTCAGCACAATATGTGGATTATTGTTGCTTTGTCAATACAATACCAATACAGCTTCATTATGTCAAACAGGGAGGATCAGAATAAGAGTGAAAAAGGAGGGAGCACATGATGTTTCTGACACAGGAAGCAGGAATAGCACAGATTGAAGCCATCAGCTTTTCAGTCTAGGGGGTGTGGGTTGGATGTTTCAGAGCTCATGAAGAGGGGATTTTAGATAGACCTAGAGATCTTGTGAGGGATTGAAAAAGAGCAATAAGAGGAGACTTTTATCCGTGCAGCATCTGCTTGGCCTAACAAAAATAAGAGCCTTCTATGAAGATGTGTGTATGATTGTTGACACTAACAGGGCCTAGAACAGACACTAGAGATACCCGTACATTGAAGAATGACCAGAAGAATTTGATTTGAATTTTGTTCCAGGTGATTTTAAATCTAAGACAAAATAGCAGTTTTTCTAGTAGCGTCCCCTGGCTTCCCAAAGTACTCTGTAATGAACACTGTGATACATCACAGCTGATGACTTTCAAGATAAATGACAATCTCTTAAGTCCAAACAATTTAAACATTAAGGTGTGGACTGACATGGTGTTTCAATGAATATTAATATGCTGTAAAATCAAATGCATTATAGCCTTGGTTAACATGATATGTCATTTATTTTCTGTGGATTTTGTGAAAACTATGATGTCAGGTAGAGGACAGGATTTCAAAAAAGGTCTCTTAAAAAAAGCTATTTGGAAATTACACTCATCTCACTGTTGTGTTTGGTTTTGTTTTCAGAATTGGAGGAAAGAGCTGGAAAAACACAGAGAGAAATTGCTGGGTGGAAATGAGAGTTCCTCCAAGAAGAAAGAAGTAAGTTATATTCAGTATCATACAGTCAGTGCTTGGAAGTGGATTTATCACTGATACTGCCAATGCAGAATTTCATAAATACATTTTAAAAGCCAGCATCAAAGTAGATAAACCTAAATGCACAACAGAAGAATCTGCTGCCAAAGTAACATTTGTTTTATTCTGTTTTTAAGAAAAAGAAAAAGGAAAAGAAGAAATCTAATAGGGTGAGCAAAATTTTCAGTGTTTCTGAGCTTTTTGCTTTGGGGTTGTTCCTGTTTGTAATTCAAGTTCTTTTGGAAATGTAATTTTGAATTTAGCTGTTAACTGATTTGTATTTGAGGGGGTGGCATACATTTTGTAAAAGGAGATTTTTATTTCTGCTTCAAGGGAGGAAAAGAGCATTAAATAGATATTATTGAAAGAAAAACGTCAGAAGTTGCTTTTCACCATTTTATGTAAGAAAATATGTAAGACCAGCTTCTTGGAAGTAAAAATCCATTGATGGCACTTTGCAAATGAAGGCATTTTAAAGGGAGTGTTTAGATGGAGTTTTGAGTATTTGCCAGGCAAAATGCTGCATCTCACAAGCTTCACTTTTTGTTGTGTTTGGTCAAGTTGTCTTCATCTTCCTCTTCTTCATCAAGCTCTGATTCTTCCAGCAGTTCATCTGATTCAGAAGATGAGGTAAGAACTAACTTATTCTAACATGTTTTTGTTCACGAGCCTCATTTAACAGAGATTTTGGTCATATATTTTAGAATATTGTTTGAGGTCTTGGTTTGCATAAAATTATTTAATTTTAATGCACTTGGTGCTTATAATAAAGTTGTGAATTTTAGATATATACCTGTTGAAGAATTTCTTCGTGAACACAACAAATTCTGCATGACTGGCTTGTAAACTGGATCCATTTCTGGTTTAACATTTCCATAAAATCCCCCATCTAATAATAAAAATGCAAGCGTACCATTTTTACTTTTTAGCAAAAATCTTTATTAGAATAATGAGATTTTACAGCACACAATGAAATAATAAGCACAGTATAGAGAACCTGGATTTTTCACCAGTTTATGTTTTTTCAATGCAGAAGAGTTATGAAGGTCCTCCACTAAAACAAGTAATTGTAGTATACTTTATTCCTCAAGCGAACGTGATAATATTTAGCAGTGGCGTCCCTATTCTTTACATTTAATGTAAGTCTTTAGTGAGAATAAATTCAGAGCTGTGTTTTTCTTTTTGTCTACAATATTTGTGGATAGGATAAAAAGCAAGGGAAGAAGAAAAGGAAAAAGAAGTATCGCTCCTCACGGAAGTCTTCAGCAAGCTCAACTTCTGAATCTGAGTCAGACAGCAAGGTAATTATGTAGATGTGTTACACTTGGCAAGTTTTCCTGAGCTGTGTTACAAAGACATAAACATTTCTGGCTTTTGCATATCAATATTTTTTTTTTTTAATCTTCAAAATTTAAAGCCATGCATTCTTATCGTACCTGGGCTGCGCTTGTATCTTCCAGATGCAGTGAGGAATCTAACTTGACTGCCTCAAGTGCCTGCCAGAAATAATCTGATCTTTAGAAAATGAACATGTTTATTCCAGCAATTTTAGCTATTTTTCTAAATTCAGACATGCAGCTTGTGTGCTGCTCAAATATTTAGTTTTAATACTGCATTTAATACTTCAAGCAAAATAAAGTCTTCTGTGAAATTCTGGTGAATATGCCATTTAATTGAACACCATCTGTGAAAACATACAGGTATTGCAGGATATCAGTGGCCAGAATATTGTCTTTCTAAATACCTGTGGACTAAGTAGTTTACTGTCAGAGAACTGAGTCTTTCCCAAATGCGTATTAAATTGAGGGTGTCTTTCTCCTGTTCTGAAAATAGAGCAATGTGGATACACAGACATAGTGAATGAACAAAACAGTGGAGAAGATACATGAGGCAATTCGTTCTGTTTTATTGGCATTCTACTGTGTTACAGTGGGTAGTAACGGTACTTCTTGCCTAAATATTAGTAATACAGCAAGTTGTTAAAATTCTGTGTGTAGGTTTTTATTCTGTGCATACCTAATTCAGCGTGGTATAAATTGTGATGAATCACTCGTTGCATACACCTATGAATTCGTGCTAATGGGAATTTGAAAACTTTTGCTACATAAAGGGACACAGAAGGACCCTTACTGCTATAATTGAAAGGCTGAAAACTCCATGGAAATACCTGTTTAACCCCTGCCTGATCAGCAGAGATGGGCATGGATCGAGAATTAAGACTTGGGGCTATTATGTTAGACATGTTATATGTGGTTATAGTACTGATAGCTGGTATCCTTTCTAGAAGCTGTCTACATGTACTTACAAGGATTCTGTTAACCTGATTCTATACAAACCTTTTCACACTGCTGGTTCAGGAAATTAGCAGCTGCACCAAAATTATGGCTTTTTCATATTTTTCTTGTTAAATACAAGGTAGGAAGAACAACTTTGAAGAATGACCTTCAATAGGCAGGAAAAGACAATGGGTCAGACTACTTCTGGGATTTCTACCTTTTACCTAAAATAATTTTCTCATGGTTTATGTTTTCCTTTCTATTTAGGACAGCACAAAAAAGAAAAGGTCAAAGGAAGATTATGAAAAAGAGAAGGTATTTTTACTCTTGGAATACTTATATCAAACTGCATTTTACATATGTAATGGAGTGTGCTCTCTCTCTTTAACATTGAGTGCTTCAAATTACACCTATAGAAATTTTCTGGCCAAAACTACATAGTCAGAAGGTATTCAGTACCCCCAGTCTGAGGTAGACTTTTAGTTGGTTCAGCTCCTGTTTTAGTAATTGTTGTTAGAGGAAATGGCTGGGTCTGTTCTTACGAAGGTAAATGGAAAAAGCATCTATACTGCTGTAGTAGATCAGCTGCATTCTAGTATTTTTGGTTTTATCTTGAGCAGTCACATTGAACTAAAAATATGTGATGATATTTCAGTGGCGTGCCTGGTAGGATACTGGCTTATTGCTGTAAATTAAGGAACATCAAGCAGAGGGTATATTTATCAAAACGTGGTCATAATTATAGTATTGTACTTACAGCAGCTTTGAAAAATTGCAGAGAAAAGTGTATTGGCTTAAAGAGAAATTGCCTTTTTCTGTCTTCTCAGAACATGAAAACTGTCTCCTTCCCACCACCTCACCATTTTGTACACACATCAGAGGACTTTCTTCCTTCCATTATGTTTAATGCAGACAATCTTGTTGACGTAAATTTTAGTTTTTTCTACCCCATGTGTAAATTAACAGTGCTTTTAGAGTCCACCCTCATCTTTCTCTCTAGTTACCTTTCTTAGCACATCAGCCTCTACCGCTCCAGTTAACAGTATTGACTTTAATCTACAAATTATCCATTGTATAGGACAAATGTGTGGATTTTTTTTTTTTCCCCTCTTTGCTTCTGCTTACATTTCATAGAATCACAGGATGGTTCGGGTTGGAAAGGACCTTAAGATCATCTAGTTCCAACCCCCTTGCCACGGGCAGGGATGCCTCACATAGACCATGTTGCCCGAGGGCCTGTCCAGCCCAGCCTTGAACACTGTCAGGGATGGAGCATTTGCCACTTCTCTGGGCAACCTGTTCCAGTGCCTCACAACCCTCACAGTAAAGAACTTCTTCCTTATATCTAACCTGAGCTTCCCCTCTTTAAGTTTAAACTCTATTTTTCACAGAATTTTTATTTCCCAGCAGCGTCTTTTGAGTAGCTTCTCTTGACGACTCAGTGTCTAACTTAGCCACTTAATGTACTGCTGCTTTGACACGTTTTCTGAAAGCAAAGAGTTTTTGAGAACTAGAGGTCTTCCCCTACCTGAAGATCCCCCATTTCTCAAATGGGCAATGTACTTTTCATGAGTACTTTTGGGAAAGGATTGAGGTACCTATAGTGGACTAAATAGCTCAGCTGAGATGCGTGATTCCACCTTGCAGAAAGATGATTAGCAAGAATTTTTTTCAGTTTCTGGCTTTAAAAATTGGAAGAAAACAGCTTCAGTCTTAGGAAAACTTTGACTGGTCCAGAGCAAGGAGGAGGATGGGGGTTGAAAAGTAGCTCACCAGAGCAGTCTCATGCAACTTTGAAAGGCCTAGCTTTACTCACAAATGTATTACTTTGTGTAGGAAGGCAAAACTCACCGCAGGAAAAGGAAGAAAGCCGATCGTGGTGATGGACCCTTATCATCAGAATCTTTATCAGAATCAGATCAGACAGATGAAGTCAGTATGAAACCTCAATTTCAGATGTTATAATGCTTTTAGCTAACTGAATTGCATGAGTGAATGAATGATTTAGCTTAGATTTAATAGACTGTTGAAATTGTTCTGCTCAGTACATTAGGATGTAAGAGAGCAGTGCATTCAGAGTTGTTTGTATTTTTCTCTTTTGTAAAAACTTTTAGTAAGAATTATTCAGTAGAGCTCCTACCACCTGCAACTCATTCTGAATTCATTTTCTTGAAAATTTCCAACTTTTTTATAAGTGCTCAATGAAATGAGGCTAAGTGATTGGTGTGGTGTCCTTCACAAGATTTCTGTCTGATGTTAGTGAATAGGTTGGCAGATTTCAAGATGGCTAAAATTCTACCTTTGTATCTCTGTTTTTTCTTATTCTGTGTATAAAAAGCAGAGTGTGTTTCCAAATTGGGTGTTTATAGGATAATGCATGTTCTAGAATATAATACAGATAACCACTGTTTCTTCATGGATTATTGTTCAGTCTGTTCTCCCAGTGTTGTGTCATCATTCATTTATATGCAACAAAAGCTCAAACTTCTATGTAAAGTAGCATTGCCAAAGCTGTGCTCCCATTATATTGCTTTTTTTTTTTCCCTAGGTGCAAGTGAAAAAAAAGAAAAACAATGAGGATAAAGATAAAACAGCAAGTATCCTTCTTGCTCTAGTTTTAGGATATAGATACTCTGTACCTGGTTAATTACCATTTCACATTTTTCAGTAATACAGATATTTTATAGCAAAAGTCTACTGTCACATGAATCTAAATTAACAATTTGTCTGTTTGCCTGCTGAAGTCACTTTTTCAGTTGTAGAATTAAAGGTAGAAGGTAGCACAATTAAAGGTAGCACATCAGTGCTGTTCCTTTGTTAGTGCTGGGTATAATTCTTCCTTGGTAAGCCCTCTCTACCAGACCATGAAAAGGGCTTTAGGCTATAATCATTGCAACATCTACATTAGTACAGTTCTTCTGCCAACCAGATAAAAAGCTGTCAGCAAACTGCTACTTTTCTCAATTTTGATGATTTGGTGAAAGCAAGAGGAAGGTTCAGTGGTGATTTATATAGAACCCAGATTCATCACATATGCCTGAGGCTCCTCAATTAGGAGTATAGTGATTCTGAGATCCTAAATGCTCACTCAAGAAGTGTGCATGTCTTTCTCTCTCCCCTGTCAGCAGCAATGTTCCTAATTAGACATCTCATTTGTCTAGATGAGTTGGGCGAAGGGAAGGTTTACATTAGTCATCTGAAAAAGCATGCATAGGAGTATCAGCGATAATACACATTTTCCATGGAACTTGTTTGTTTTTTCATAATCCTATAAGCTGTTTGCCATGAAATTTTCAGTGATTGATTTTGATATTTTTCATAGAATTGTGTGTGTAAGTAATAGTTATAAAACAAAGCTTTTATATTAGGATTGTTTTGTTTACATAATATCACACCTATTCAACAATTCCAGTTGAAATTCTGCTTGCAAAAAGACAAGATTGTGTCTCTCAGTGTCTGCATTACACTGATCAGGATAATAACCTCAGTACTGAATCCAGTAGGGTTGAGTGTATTCATATTTATAATTGAGATCATAATTGTGCTAGAATCATAGAATAGTTAGGGTTGGAAAAGACCGTAAGGTCATCCAGTTCAAACCACCCTGCTGTGGGCAAGGACACCACACCCTAAACTGTGTCACCCAAGACTCCGTCCAGCCTGACCTTCAACATTTCCAGGGATGGAGCCTTCACAACATCCTTGGGCAACCTGTTCCGGTGCAATTTTACTTTTAAACAAGGTGCAAGCTCTGGAGATTCTAGTCAAGTGTAGTTGAACTGTTTAATTTTGCATAGTAAATATAAGCATTTACTTTAAATTCTGTAAGCATCGTAGTTATTCCCACATACATAATGTGTCACTGCTTGTCAAAGCACTTCCTTATTACTTTGTCAGAAATCTATAAAGCACTGTAAAACATTTTAAGGATTAAGAAATGTAATGGTGACAGTGATGAAAGGTGTGAAACAGCCAGACTGTGACAGGTAAACTGAAGACTGTTCATATTAGTGATGATTATTGGGTAAAATACGAATTTTCTTTGTGATTTCTCAGTAGGTTTTTATAGAAATATCTTTTGAAATCTCTTTGTAAAGATATTCTTTCTGTGTTCTCATTTTGCATTAACAGAATTAATAGATGGCAATATTATTATACAGTAACTTCCACTTAATTTTATTTTTTTTTTAGGATAAAACAAGAAAGAGAAAGAAGCACAAGAAACATGGTAAGAAGAAGAAAAAGAAGATTGCTGGTTCAAATTCGGATTCAGAATAATATTTAAAACAAACAAGACTATCAACAGAAGTGCAATGACGAAAGGAAACTTAAACTGTGAAATAACAGCAAACTTTACCAAACTGCATGAGTTTTCCTGTGTTTTAGAAATACTCCCAGTCTTTCAGTAGCCAGCCAGGTGCAGCTGTGCTGGGAAAGACCATTGTTATTGCCTGCTGCTTAATACATGAGGTACAACTTTTATAAAATTCCAGTAAGCAGTGTTAGATGTTTGAAACAATGTGAGATGGTAGTCCAGCTGAGGTGTAAAATATTGGAAAAGAAGAGTTAAACTTTTTAGGTAGTAAAAGTAGTCTTTTAATGCATTAGTAATAGTCTTTATTTGTAAATCAAGACAAATGAAATCCCAAGTTCATCCTGCAGGTTAATATCATACATAAACTATTAGAAGCTGGTGTCTGCTAATGGCATTTACAAAATGGGAAATGAATTATAACATTTAAAATGCTACCTTTGTAGAAATGTTTATTTGCCCCATTACTGTCTTCATGCTTACAAGAAAGGGAATGCTACCATTTTGGCTAACTGATTAGGGTGCCTTTGATCCTTGCAAATCTCTGCTATTTTTAATCCATGCTGCATCTCTGATTCTAGGGAAGCCAGAACTGTTGTTGTCAGACTTCCTCTGAATAAGTAATTCTGGGCTTATAAGCATGTGCTTCTGCATTAAGCAAGAGCAGTGGCATTTTACAGTTTAACTGACATTCAAAACCTGAAGATTTTACCTCTGCTCCTTTGAAATAGCGATATATCTTTGGTAGTAAATATGCGTATTTCATTCAATGTCATTTTGGTTTAGTTGAACACGTCTGGCAAGCACTGGTAGCTTTCTTTGCATTACCTTTAGAATTGTTTTGCATGATTTGTACCATTTTAAATTAATGAAATGCCAGTAATCGTTTGTTGTAACCAGTTCTATGAATTATGTTCCACATACAGAGTTTCATGTATGTATTTAGTTATTGTTATAGTTAAGTTCATTGCTGTGTTTAAGTGCACACTTGCTGAAGATATTTAGCATGTAAAAAGCAGGGTTTTGATACCTTAACAGCTTCATATTGAAGCTGATTTTACTCTAAGCAAGTTCAGTGGCAGACCTGTTGCGTGATGTGTCTTGTTAGATAAAACAAACTACTGCCAGAATCTCATTAAAGATACTGTTTAAACAGTTTGTATTTATATTTTTGTACTTGAGGGCTACGGAACATTGACCTAAATCAGAAACCTGTTTTACTTTAAAGTAGTTGCTTTAGAAATAAAAAAAAAAAAAAAAGCTTTTATAAATTAAATATGCATGCAAGAAAACACAGTCATTCGATTTTAGTTTTTACATGAACTTCTCATTATATCGTCCACTGCCATAGCCATTGCTGAGTCTCCTGTTGGCCTTTTAACTGCTGCCAATCCATTCTGAGTGCTCAACTCTAGGTTGTACTCTTGATGCACCCTTTTGTCATTGCACAGGTGCTAAGTTAAAACTAACCTCTGTTGCATGCAGATGTTTCAAATATTGTATTGCCAAGAATTTCAAGACCTTTAAAACCTTGATTATTAGTCTGCAACCCATAACTAAAAACTAGGGGAGAAAGTTGATTTTGTATTGCCATTCTACAGAGAAATTTACTTCAAATTAAGTTCTTGGGGAAAATACAGCTATTGAGTTGCAGCAGTGTTCTTCTAAACCATAATAAGAATACTTTGATCAACTATTTTATACTGTTGAGCTTGATGTTATTGATTCTAGACATCGTTTTGTCAGTGAGGTTAAAATAAAGGCAAGATGCAGTGAACAGTAGGGGTTTGGTTTGGGATTTGTGTTTGGTTTTGTGGGTTTGTTTTCTTTTTAAGTTGTGGTGTTGCAGTTTTGGTAAAAGAACCTGTAATGAACTATAGCATAAATGCTCTGTCCTGTGAGATACCTCATTTGACTTTTATTCAACTACCTGCAACAGAAAGAAATAAAAATCTAAATGAGCCCCAGTCTTCCAAATGCAGAAGCCGGTATGTCATTTTAATTGTCTGGATAGTAACTACTTGTTCTGGTCACCTGTGGGTTGAAATGCTGCTCTCGTGCTTTGGAAATGGTGTGGCTGCTTAAGGGGCTTACATGCTTTGTCAGTTCACAACAAAGCTGCTTTAATACCAGAGTTTAAATGGTTTGTTTTCAATGCATCAACAAACGTGATTCCTCTTGCATCCTTCCTGAAGAAAGAGTAGAGGCATGTTACAACCCTTCAGCTTCCCCTTTGTGTACACTCAGTGGGTTCAGGTGGTGCGAGGCAACCTCCAGCCTGTTCCACGCTTCAGCAGTGGGACAGAGTAGGAATGTGGGGATCCAAGTATTTTAATAGATTTCTGTTATATGTAGTTTGCTTTTAGCTCTTTCTGAAAACATTTTTACAAGTTCGAAATTAAGTTATTTTCTTTTCTGGAGCTGCTATTTTTAAACGTACGGTACCAGTTTCTCTTTGCTTCCCTGCATATTTGTTTACCCACGACCTGCCAGTGACGCCACAAGGCCGCAGTTGCCAGGCCCGGGCCCGCCCGCCCGCGTTACCATGGCGGCCACAGCGGCGGCGGTGTGGGACCGAACAGTCACCATGAGCAGGAAGAGGCTGCAGCAGCTGGTGGACACGCTGGGCCGCTCCACCAAGCACTGTGAGTCCCTTCCCTGCGGGAGACAGGCCGCCGCTGCCTGAGGGGCGTTCGCGGCTGAAGGCCACCTCCCCTTGTCCCTGTCCTCGTTCCGTGGCCTTATTGACCATTCACCGCGGGGGTGGGGGGGGGGTGTGTGTTCGAATTCCCGCTGAGCACTTAGGAATAAGGGGTACAGGGTGGAGCAGGGTGGGGGGCATCGGTTTTACAGTGAGCATCTGAGGTGTCCAGGCCCTGTGGCTCTGCTGTGCCGGGCATGTATTTTTACACACTTAAGTGATGAAATATGTTGGCTTGTGTTTTGCCTGGGCAGTTAATAAAAGTGAAGTGGAATGTCTGATCAAGCTCTTTGACAAGCTGGTGGCCGAGTCCAGCAGCCGCTTTGCTGCAGCCGGCTTTGACCGTAACATGTTCAGAGACATTCTGCACAGCGCATTTGGCATGACAGATGAGATGATCATGGACAGAGGTGAGACTGATGGGTCTAAAAAAGGTAGAAGATTCTAGTTTTATGTTGTTGACCTGATGAGCATGCCTAGATGAGATAAAGCCATCTTGTTCCTGCAAGGACAGCAAAGGAAGAGGTGTGTTCAGGAGCTGCTGAGCAAAGATATCTTCTTTTTTCTTATGCGGAATAGTTTTCCTTATTTTCCCTATAGCTCATGCATTTGTACGAGGAAGGCCAACCAGAGAGAGGCAGTTGTGGTGCGTTACCTTGTGGCTGTTTCTAGCCCGGTCGCTGTAGTGTCGTGACAGAAGAGGGCAGCATGGCGTCACTTGCCTCTCCGGTGCTTCCACCGGGAGCCGTGGTCGCTGCTGCCTGTGGACAGGGCTGTGTCCGACTTGAGGGTCTTAGACAGGCATGCCTATGGAGTGGATGACTTCCGAAACAGAGGCGCTGTGAACAGCGCTGAGGGGCCTAGGCAGGCAATAGAGGGAGATGAGAGTAACGAGCCAAATAACCACTTGAAAATGTAGCGATTTTATGGATTGGTAACATGACGGCCACATCAGCAGTTGCTGTGAGAGTCACATGAATGATATCTGATGTACAGGTGTCTAGAAGAGGATGTGGAGAGGCACTAGTCTGCCATTCTTTTCAATCTCAGGATGGCAAGAGTCATCCCTTAGTTAAGCTCTCTCCTGCGGTTTAGCAGAAGGGAGTATTTAAACGCCATAAAATGAAAACTTGTTGCCATTTTATGCAACAAGGTAAGTGTGCCTTGGAAGATACTTCACATGGACACATTCTTTAAAATTATTTTAAGGCTTATATACAAAGGGGCTAATTTCAGTTTTCAAAAGCAAACCTATTGTTTTCCAATTCCAAAGTGCTTGGCTCTGGGTGTAGCGTGTTCCAGTAGCCAGCTTATTAATTAACATTCTAAAATATGAATTATTACAGATGTTAGTTGATGCTTTGAATTATATCTGGGCTTTGAAGTACTATATTACTGGCTACATGAATAGTAAAGCTGCAAGACTGAACGGTTCTTATTTCAAGGAAGGGAGAATTAAAAAATATTTTTGGTACATGAAAGACAGGAGAAGGTTATTTTACTTTGTATATTTAAAATATTTATGTACTGTTCCTAGGATTACTTTCTCTAAGATTTTCTGTGAGAAAACCTGGTAACTGAGATCTTCTCCTGTATTGCATATATGCCTCAGTGCAAGGGGTATTGTGGTTTATTTGGTTTACATCTGCATGGAAGCATACTTCCTGTAGTAGTTTAAGTCAGGAAAGCAACAGATCAAACAAGACGTCTTATCCCAGTAGGATTCTGGAGTGGCAGATCAGTAAACTGAGGAGTGAAATTTCCTTCACTGTTACATCTTAGAAAGATCCAAGAAGGGTTATCATACCTTGGTCAAAGCAGAGAAACATCTTCAGAGAAAAAATATGGGGTTATATTTTCATCGAATTTAAGAAAATATTCCTTTGTGTTTCCCTATTGTATACATTTCGAATATATCTAATGCCCTTTCCAGTGTTCTGCACTTTTGATAGAGATAACAACAGCTGCATCAGTGTGACAGAATGGGTGGAAGGCTTATCAGTATTTCTTCGGGGGACACAAGAAGAAAAGATCAAATGTAAGATTTATCTGTATGCTGGTATTCAGTAGTCATCATTGAATTTGTGATTATTACTTGTTGCTTCTGTTACAGTTTAGTAGTTACTCTTACAAAGTATTTGGTGATTGAAGAGTTTTCTTCTGTATAGTTTAATGCAGTGAAACGGAGTTCTGAAATGGCTTCTCCGAGACAGAGGTTTTTCTGTGTAAACTGCCATTATCATAGCTGCCACCTGATTTTGTTGCATACAAAAACTAGCATTTGAACTTGTTCTACAGCACACAGTTTTGACAGATTTTTGTATTCACGCACAAAATCAGGAAGAAGCAGATGGAGCTAAAGGGTAAGTTTGGCTACATAGCACAGTGTCAAGCCAACCAAGACCTGTGCCAACATTCATTTACTGGCACAATGGGGACACAGCAGCGATTGCATTAACCCCAGCAGTTCTTCAGCTTGGAAAAATAGATGCAAAAACTGAGTCTGTTTGTAAGATGGTCATGATAACCTTTACAGTAATGATGAAGAAAATATGGGGGAGATAAAGTAGCAGGTACTCTAGAGTTCTAAGAAGCAGAAAAAAAAAAAAAAAAAGAAAAGAAATAGGGCATATGGGGGAAAAAATTAATAGAAAAAGGATAATGTCAGCATGTTGTTTCCATAGTTCTCATGTAGCATCAGCCATCCCTAATGTACTAGATAAATCCATTTAGAAAGTGGTCTGGCATGTCACAGCACTAGGATGTGTGCCCAGGATAAAATTCAGTATGTCAATACAACCACAAGCAGTAAAATATGCAGCCCTGCACTACAGCATATACTAATGTGTAGTAATACACAGTGTTGTCTGTCATAAGCATAAACCAGTACAGTTTTTCACTGCAGATATTGTCTTTGTCAGGAAAAATGCCACAACCCTCTTGTGTTCCAAAACTGAAGAGGTTGGTTTGTTTGCTTAAATAAGTTTTGTGAGAGATAAAAGTGTATTATGTAAATTGTATTTACACAAAGTAAATAATATTTACATAAAGCATATTATGGTTGTAGATTTCTGATTCCAGGAAGGTAGGAACAATTAGGCAGATAAGTGATAGCCGTCTTTTCTGTGCTAGTACAGCTGACTCTTCCCTTTCCTTTACTTTCCTAACCCAGTTTCTAAAATAACAAAGATGTGGTTTGTAGGTGTAAATTCCTTCTGATACAGACAGCTGGTCCCTGTCAGAGACCAGAACCTTGTTTATATTCTAAATAAACAACTTCAGAGAAGATAAATTCTGTAAGTTAGTATGTTTTCTGCGAGCTGAAGATGACTTATTTGAGCAAAATTGATTTTCACTATGAAAGGCAAATAGGCAATGTATGTGAAGTATTATATATGATAAATGTGGCTCAACAAATATTCTGTACAACATACAATTCACATCTTCTGTCTATAGGTAACAGACAGCTTTAATGGTGTGTGATACAGTATGTATGAATTTAAAATTGGTTTATCTTTCAAAAAGACTGTTTTGAGGTTTATGACCTGAATGGTGATGGACACATTTCAAGAGACGAAATGTTTCAAATGCTGAAAAACTGTCTTCTCAAACAACCATCTGAAGAAGATCCTGATGAGGGAATTAAGGACTTGGTAGACATAGCAATGAAGAAAATGGCAAGTATTTACCCATTATGATACTTGAGTGTCTTTCAAACATTCGTTAACTGAACCTTTGAGCATTCCTATCAGGTAACAAAATACTGGGTCTGATCTACAGTGGGATTCTGCACCTCAAAGTTAGTTACGTACTTAACAGAAACAAGTCTCCTAAGGAAAGCCAGAAATGTAATCTAGATCTAATGAGTCATAGTCCAGTATCCACACATGAAACTGTTAATTTATGATGTGAATGTATTACAAACTTTGTGTGTAAGCTAGCATGTGTATGTGTGCATACAAACATGTGTATGCCCAGTCAAAGCGAGCTCAGTCAAAAGTGGAAAATTCAAATGCATGAACTGCATTTATTACAGTGACAGGCATCTGCAATAGCTTTATTATTAAGTAAATGTGTTTTAACAATTGCTCCTGAAATGTCTTTATCCTATTTATATCTTCTATTAGAATAGTAATCTCAAGGTTATTAATGTAAAACTTGTCTTACTATTAATTTAAGATATCCAGATCAGCCAGGAGCTGTTTCAACATTTTCATCAAATCAAGAAATATAACCCCCATGCCTATGGTGGTATTTAAAAGATCTCACTTAAAACTAGGTCTTGACTCCCAACTCTTTTTATTTAACCCCATCTTTTCTATTTTTCAAACCCACTCCTTTTGCACACCCTCAGTGAAAGGTCCATCTTATCCATAGTTCTTGACCATGCTGAACCTAGTCTCATGCAGAAAGCAAGCTATGACTCAGCAATTTGTTCCGTTTTGGAGTGCCTACACGCACAGCTTTCCTGCAGGCTGTTTCCAAAATGAACACCCTCATGTCTTGGGCAGTTAAGTGAGCTGTGCTAGTCCAAGCACTATGCTCTAGACATAATGAATCTTCATATGTGTAAGAATACATTATAAACAAATCATGTACATAATCCCATTTCAGTTTTTCTACAAGAACATAATAAAGCTCTGACACGTGTTTGAAGAGTGTCCAGATCCGATTTGGCTGCTGGGAAGTTGTCTAAGTAGGATATTGTTGCCATCTTAACAGCTATTGGGTATCCAAAAATGTATTTGTGGAGTCCATCACTCAAAGAAGTAAAAATTGCTCTGAGTAGTTTCTTGTAGGTACCATGGCGCTGTGTTTAAGCATACGTCCAGTCTCATGATACTACTTTCGTTGCCATGAACATGCTCATGCCCTGCTCTCCCTTGTGTTGAGGGGTGTAAAGGTAGAGGGTACCCAGCCACTTCTGTTTCTCTTAAGCATCCAGTGGCAGTTTTTCTTGTTCAGGGATCTCTGCCTACATAGCAACTTGCCTCTGCTTTTCTGGCCATTAGAACCTCTGCTCCCTGCACATTCACTAGCTGTGATGTTTCCATGGATTGATCTTCAAAAATTTTGATTTGGCCCTTTGCCTTGAACATTTATCATATCCACCCATCAATCTTCACTTAACACCTTGATTTTATATGGTTTAAAGAAGTACTTATGCTCACTGTAGCGTTTGTTGGTGGTTTAAGCTGCCATGTCAGCAGAAACAGGAGCTTTTCAAATTGTAGAACTGCTAATAACACAAGGCTGCTTTTTACAGCTCAAGGAATATTCTGCTATGCTGAGATTCTTCAGTACAAGAGAAGTGGGCTGGCATCAGTGTACTCCACCATATGCTTCTGGGTGCTGTATGTGTAAAAGACAGGGCAGGAGTGTACTATAGAAACCGCTAGTGTAAAGTATTTCCAGCCTCATGAATAGGATGTAGGATGTACTCATTACGTAGATACACAGAATATATCCTAACATTTTCTCCTCCTTTTAAGTTTCCTAATTGCAATTTATCTCAGTGCCAACTGTGCTTGAGATTTGTCCATGCAATTGTCAGCTCAGCCTCTTCCCATGATAAAGTTAGGCCTTCTCTGGAATTCTGTTAGCAAAGACATATGAGATGATAGTTGAGCTTGCTCCCCTTTCTGTGTCTGAGGTAAAGGCAAATGATAACAGATCTTGTGTGAGCAGAGACTGATAGCCCAAAGAAAGTAATTTTTTCGTACTGTCAAACTAAAAATAGAATCCATGTCAGTAAAACACTTGTGAAACAAAAATTGTTCCTACAAGTAATTGCCCTTTGCTGAAAAGTTCCCTTCCTTTTGTAGGACTGTGATCATGATGGCAAGCTTTCTTTTAAGGACTTCGAAAAAGCAGTCAGAGATGAAAATCTTCTCTTAGAAGCCTTTGGACCATGTTTGCCAGACATAAAGGTACATCAACAAAAACAAAAGTGCAATACTCTGTACTTTTGGTAAGGAGGTGAACATATTATGGTATTAACTGTCATTACCTGGGGGCTGCTGAAAGTGATAAACGCTTCAGTTGTGAGATACGGAGCGAGATATGTCAAGCTTGATCTGCCTTTCACAGTGGCGATGTTTCCCTACACAAACATTGGTACAAAAGAGCATGAGAACACGCTGTTACTCAATGTTTATCTGTTCCAGGGCAGCAATATAGAGAATGATCTTCAGTGAACATCCTCTCAGACTAAGAAAATGAGACCATGCTCTTGAACTTCTTATGCCAAAGATCTCAAGGAATACAACTCCTTTTATTTTTCTTCCATCGCCTCACTTACAGCCTCTCTTGTGAGAGGCTGTAATACCTTGAGAGTGTTCCTCATTTCTGAGTGTGGCATGGCTGGTTTTTAATTACATCTAACTCATCTTTTTTTATTAACTATACATCTAATTCAGGGTTGTTGGTTGTTTTGTTTGGTTGGGTTTTTTTAGGGGGAGGGAGTAAAAGATGCTCACTTCCTCAGTGTTAAGCTCAACTGTGGAGAGCATTTCTGCTCTAGAACGAAGAACTTTTTCCCAAATCCAATAATCGTTATTCCATTTGAACTTATGTCATTTTTAAATACTGAAAGTTGTGCTTTCATAGAGATGTAAAAGCACAACTGAAATACACGCAGTGGTTCCTAGACACAGAGGAGCTGTGTAATGCTAGTGAGGCACAGCAAGTTTTCATTCACTGGAAACCTCTGTATCCTGCCAGCACACCTGCCTGGCAGGCTAGAAGGCAGAAAGTTTTGTAGCCATAATTGCAGGGAGCATTGTATCATGTCAGCTGCAAAGCAGCTGTTTCCAAAATGCCAGACAACTTCTGGCAGACTTGGCAGGGTTTGGGAAAAACCAGGGAAGTACTTGGTTTGTACACCAGTGAAAAGGATTCTGAAAAGTTTCTGGACAGAATTACATTTGCTAATCAGCACATTAAAAATGGCTTAGTTTTCTGTAACCTTAACCCAGCACTGGGTTCATCCACCCAGCACCAGTTCTGCTGCCCAGAGGTGGCACCCGGGCACTCCCTCTCCAGGATTGTTACAACACAGTGCTGTGGATATTTGTCCCATCACCAACAGAAATTTCACTCCTTTACATTAAGTCATCCCACTCTCTGGCATTCCTGCTTGCAGCCAGTTTAACTCATTCTGCAGCTGGACCTTCTTGCCCTCCATGCCAGATCATTCGTTGGTCACGTTACCAGAGCTGAACAGTTACAATTTGAATTTCTTCTCAGCTATAACTTTGAATGTTCTGATGGATCTCTCAGTGATGACATCATTGATGCTACAGAATTTACCTTTTCTAAGCCAAAACGCAAGAGGTATCCTAACTGCAAGGACTTGCACTGCTTATACAATTCAGTTCAGCATCCTTTCTGACTGTACTTAAATCCTTCAGTTAGTTGAAAATGATTTTGTTTTTTAACAGAGCCGTATGGCATTTGAGCAGAAGACCTTCCAGGAAAGCTCATGAACTGTAACTCCCAATGGAATACTGCTGTAAGAGGGTTTTTTTCTTCACCATTCTGCATGGTATAGTAAAAACAGGAACAACTTGAAACTCTTACTAAGTTTCAGTATTCCTTTACTGTAAAAGCTAACAAATAAATAGAATCTACTTCTATTACTCTACCTAAACACAGCTCTTCAATGAATTATGAAATATGATATAGTATGAGGTACACAGGGAAAGATTGTAGTGCAACGATAGTACGTTATAATGATTTGTTCATTCCAGGAAACAAACTGATACAATTTTTAATGGAAAACTGGAAATACAATACAAAATAATTTTATTATTGACATAAAAGAAATATTTTAAACTAAATCCTTTGAGGAAAAAGAAGGACTGTTAGAAGATGCTGCCAGCAGTATCTATATTCTTCTTCTTGGCTTTACAAGTGGTTTGGCTGAGCTACAATCTGGCTTTTCCACAGATGTTCTTGACACAGAATCTGCTACCTAAATTGGGAAGAAAAAAGAAGTCTTAGTAAACTGTAACTACTCTTTTATGCTAGTTTTAGAGTAAGAAAGACCATGTCTCCATGGGAGGGATGTATTACCACAATCATATATGTACTGAATTTTCCTGCCAGAAAAGGGGAAAAAATAGCACCAGAGGCAGCATTAAATACAAGAGGTAAAACTCAGAAAATGGAAGTGCTCACAGTACCATTTTTTGTATATTAACCACACAGACTTCAGATAGTCAGTGTTAAGAGTGTTTTGTATCTTATCACCCCTCTCCCTACTAGAGGTGTTCTCAAAGGTTTAAGATGCTTTTGAAACTCAGGTGTGTGTTCTGACATGAATTTTAGAAGTGTATTTAATATAAGGGGTGTTTATTTATCAATTTGACTGGAGATAAGCTCTTTTAAATCAGTCTATTGTCAAGAAAACTTTTTCATATCTTAAGTGGAAAGTTATAGCAGGAGCGTTTGACCTGCTAATTAATATCTTCCATAAAAGGTTATATAGCTTAAGACAAGCTTCTCACAGTAGAATTTGTGGTTCTGTACATCTTTTAATGACACAAGTGGTGTTGGAGAAAAACTGCATTGAACTCTGACTTCATTATTTTTTCAATCAGAAACCAGGTACAAGTACCACGCTGGAGTCAGCAGGACTACCTTCAAAGTTATTCCACCTCCCCCACATGGAAAAAAAAAAAAGTGTAGTTTACTAAAAATCATGTAGGACCATGCACTGACATTTGTACTTTCTGAAGTGTCCTGTCAGAGGTATGGAGCAGAATTGCCTGCAATATTCTGCACTGTGGAAGAGTTAAACAGTGAGAACGCTAGGTTTAAGTGGCAAATAAACTGATAAGACTAAGTGTTGATTTCAGTCTTCTTACAGTCTCTTTTTATGGATAACAAGCACACGATACCTATGTTTGAAAATTAAAACATCCGAACTTGCAGAACTCATACCTCTTTCAACTTAGTTCGAATTAGTGTAGCTGAGGCATTCAGTGAATCATCATCCAGATCCACTTTAGGTATTTCTGGTAGCTGCGGACCAATGATGACTTCAGCATTGTCCATACTTGTTCCAATGAGGGAAAGCTTGGTACCTTCTTCTCTTTTCCTCTTACGTTCTTGAAGGTGAGTTGTCCGAGGCATAAACCGATTGATTCCATTATCAACCGGAACCGTCCTTTGCTGCGTTAAGGAATTCAGTAGAGTATGTTCTACTGGATGTACATTTACTGTTAGGGATGTGTTTTGACCAGAGTGCCCTGAAGTTTCAGCAGAATTGTTATCACACTGGGGAAATGTCAATAGGCTCTGACCGTGATTCCCACAAGGATACCCCGTGCTGTGGGATACCCCAGGAGAACTTGCAAAGCAGGATGGATCCCAGTTACTGGCTGCATGTGATCCTGATGTACTCCATGGACAGTCACGCCGGGAGTTCTTTGGGACTGTCTTCTTAGGCCCCTCTCCTTGCTTTAACACAAAGCAATCTTTGAAACAACAACGGAAAAAAGCAGCTTCACTATTTCATGTCATTATTAGTTCTAACACATAAAATCCATTTAAAACAATTACAGAAGCAATACCAAGAATACTCCATTCTCAGCCACCTTTCTGTGATTCCTTTTCCCAAGTGGCACCTTTCAAGCTGGAGTTTCCCATCCTAGTCCCTCTGCTGGTTTGCAAATACCTGAGCAGAAATATTTCCGCAGTTTTGAGAACACAAGAAAATATTTCTAATGTTGCAAATCAGTGATTTTTATCTCAGTTATGAGTTCAAGGATAGGCTGTCTTGCAACATTGAAAAAAAATAGGTGGTTTGATGTTAAAAATCAGTGATTTTACTCCCTTTCAACATCCCCATGCAATGAATAATAGCAAAGTACATAAGCATAACAAAGGAGAAGCCCACGCTTGGCAATTCGCTGATTTCTCAGCTGGCCCAGGCTTCAGTGCTGCCTGGGAACTCTGCAACGCAGCAGCCCTGGTAAAGCCAGTCCATTCCTGGCATGCCTCCAATGCCACTATGCAGGCTGGAGAAATTTTTTCTTGAAGGTTCTGGAATAGTCCCCTTCCTTACAAAACTCTCCCTTTGAGCATGCCTGAATAAGCTGGTACAAAAGTGAAAAAGATGATCCCAAATTTCCTGCCAGTGCTTGAATTTTCTGATAATATTTTGAAAAAAAAACTTCAATTATTAAAGCTCAAGCATTTTGTTTAGTCTGAACCAAAAAATGAGAAGCTGCATTGAAAAAGATCCAGCCCTCTATGCATTGAAAAATGTCTCTATTCTGCTGCAAGCATACTGAAAATGCATCTGTAAAACAGTGTTAACTAGTTAGCTAGTTAAAAAGTTCTTTCTTTAATGAGCACTTCCACCAAAACCCCACTCACCCACCCCTGAAGTGAGATGTTAATATTCCATAGAAATTTAATTACAAACCGCTTTGATTTGTTACTTTTGCGATGTACTTTCTTCTATCCTGCAACTTTTCCCTAGTTTCTTGGACTGTTTCAAACTCTGGAGCATAACACACATGCAGCAAACTACCAAAGAAGCTTCGTTCATCCATTTTTTTCTTGGCCACCCTGGAGAAAATTGAATGGAATTGGCAAAACTGAGGATTTTACTTCAACTCTGTAGAGTTTTAATGGATTGTAAATAAAATATAAAAGATTAAAAAAGCGAAAGGCAAATATTGCCGTCTCCAGTACCTTGCACATTGCAGTTTTTGGAATTTTATTAGATAAACTTCAGTAAATTGCTCTGCTGGATATTCATCTAGAGCATGATACTCTTCTATGGCACCATATAATGCAAATTGTTCAACTAATTCCTTCATAACCCCTAATGCAGGAACTCCTTGTATTAGTAAATAACGAGACTCCAAGTTGATTGTATAAACCTGGGTGGGGAAAAGAAAAAACAAAACAAAACAAACAAGTATTACAAAATATTCACATTATCGCTTCACTGCCGAAGTAAGCAATTTTCTCTGTTTTCTGTTGTTCCTCAAATCCTCTCAGGATGCTGAAACTCCCCCTGTACTCTGACTTTGGACTCTTGAATGAGCTCTCTTTCTGAGGCCAGCCCTAGAAGGTGCCGTTCAGTGCACTGTATGTTAACTGCGTACACAAAAGCAAGTCCGGCATTCTCACTGCTGTCACAAGAAGCTCTTCCTTCGCGGAAGGCAGGGCCCACCTGCAGCAGCTGGGCACCAGAGCTTCAGCACGAAAGCAGCCGAGGCCAGCGGCCCTGTGCACCCAGCTGCCTGCTGACCACCACGCCTCCTTGCGCTGGTCTGTATTTCTGGGTATGAATTTCGCACGAAACCAGCCTTCTCGCGCCACATGCATTTCTACACGATTAATTTACAAAGCGTAATGCGGAGTTAGTAGGTTTACCAGGCCCAACTCCAGCTCTTCCTTCGGGCGTCTACTGAGCCTGAAGCTCTCTCACCGACGCACTCCGCAGAGAGGGAAGAACTATAACCACCCGAACAGGGACAAGCACTGAGGAGCCCGGCGGCGGCACAGCTGCATCAGCCCCGCCGAGCGGCCCCTGAAGCCCCGAGGGGCCCCGCCTGGCCCCACCTTCACGGCGCGCGGCCTCCGCCCCTCCCGGTACTTGGCGCGCGACTCGCAGACCCCCAGCTGCGCGTGGTGCTTGCAGGCATCGCCCAGCCCGCCGCTGCTGCTGCTGCTGCTGCCGCTGGCAGCCATCTTCCCATCACCCACAGCGCCCCGCCGAGACAGTTCCAGCTGCTCGCCGAGAGACCAGCCAACACACAGAGCCCTCATTGGCTCCCGGTGAGGCAGAAACGCATGGTGCCGATCAGCCAGACAGAAAGAGCCGAAGCCCTCGATAGAGAAGCCAATCAGAGGCAGGGAATGGGTATATGCCGCGCCCGCATTGGCCGGCAGTGGGTCATACTACTGTCTTAGAGGTTGCAGGGGGAATGTTGGGAAGGCTTGGCTCGCCCGCCTTCGAGTAGGCAGTTCCCCGATCGGGCGGAGCGAGCGCTCAGTGGCGCCGGGCTGCGGCGCCCGGACAGCATGTGGGGCAGCGGCAACCCCGGCGGAGGGGGAGCTGGAGCCGCCGCGGTGACGGTCGTCTTGAGCAGGACCCGGGACTGTTTCTTGCACTTGCCTCCCGTGCTAGCCTCTCACCTCCGCCTGCAGCAGGTACCGAATCGGCTCCACTCGGGGAGGATTATGGGAGAGCACCGTACCCCCGTGTTCCCCCCTGCACGGCGTCCCGTCGCTATGGTGACACGAAGCGCCCCTCAGTCCTCGCAGCCATCAGCCGCGGTGTCGCAATGCTGACAGAGCGCGCGACCCTCCCCCTGCAGTGGAGGAGCCCCCCTCACGGGGACGCGGCTGCCCCGCGGCCATAGCAACGAGGAGCCCCACCCCCTGCCCTCCGCGGCGCCCCTGTGAGGGGGCCCTCACGGCCTCGCTGTGGTGGTCCGTCGCGCCGTCCGGTCTCAGGAGCTGGCGGGTTCTGTTATCCATTCTCCTAAAAATAAATACGGAAAAGATCGGAATTAGCCCCCAGCCCAGTCTGGCACTGTGTCTCTCTCGCCGCTGTTTTATACGGGTTTTCACAGTAGCCAGCGTGTACTGAATTATGTGTAAACTGATCTTTCAGGTAAGAGATGAGGTGATAAATCCGAGCAGATTCATTGTTCTTAGTGTGTGTAGATCTTTCACTATATATTCCTGTGTAGAAAGGGGTTCTTGTCGTGCGAAGTCCCATTAAGTGCATGGAGCAGGTGCAGGAAGCACACCTTGCGTTTTAAGTAACATTTCACGCATGAAAATAAGAGCAAAGCCTGCATGCGTCTTGTGTGCGGTGAGCGCCAGAACCGAAGGGCCTGCTGGCAGAACAGGCAGCATGGCAAGAGTGAGCAGGTGAAGAGGAGGAGACGGGAGCAGAGGTCGGGGCTGGAGATGGCAGCCACAGTCCTCGCAAAGCGTCGCCCAACCTGTGTAACCTACTAGTTTCCCAAGGCCAAAAAGGGCATTCCACAAACGCCAAATCAAAAAATGACTTTTTTTTTTTTTTTTTTGTGGGTGGGGGTGGGAAGGGAGAGGGAGGTGTGTTAGAAGAAGGTTAATGCAGTTGCCACGAATCCAGTATAAATGTTATCTTTCTGTAGTTTCTGGAAGTTTACAAATTTGCTGGCAAGGGAGAAAAACCGAGTGCAATTGATGTGAAGTCTTATAGTGTCATTCTGTACATGCGAAGTTATGGTGGGTTCTTGCTTTTACTTAGAGTGACCCACAAAAAGAAAAGTTATGATCTCCCAAATCTTAATAGAAATTGCATGTGAAATGAAGTCTTTTGGATAAAAATCTTAAAAGGGGACAAGTAACGATGTCAATAGATTACACTGAGTAAATAATTTTTAAAAAATCAAGTGCAATCAAAAGCTAAATCTGATTGCTGAAGGTATTAGACACCTGGGCGACAAAATGGTTTACAAAACTATGTTGTATCAAGACTTGGAAAGGAGTCTTACCTGTGTGAATACAGGGAAGAGCTGTAAATTAAATAATTATGTTTGAAAAAAGATATTTTTTTTTTGTGTAGATATTCTCTGAAATTGTTCGCTGAAAAGTCAAATAATATTTGAAATTATTAGGCTACTGTTGAGAGTAGAACAGACAGCATCACTATGTTAACAAGTGCATCTGTGGTGTATGCACAGTGTACATTGCTGTGCTCACTTGATTTTCATGAAAATAGTCAGTTTTGAAAAAATTGCAGAAACCATCAGTTGAGTGGTACAATATAGGTTACAGTCTCTATAAGGAAGCTGACTGAGCATGTTAAGACTCTTCAGTTCAGAATCAAAATAGGTGAGCAGTTCTGAAACAGACATAAAATCATTTTGGTTTAAATTGCTGTGATTTGTAACTCACTTTAAATGTTCTCCAGCTTCTGAAAGCACTCTTGGAATATGTGCAAATGTTACAATACATGTGAGGTTTTAAGTATATGCTTGTTGTTCCTCATTTGAGAAATAGAAATGCATTGCTACACATTTCTGTAATGCATTTCTTTGATACTATTAATACAGAAGAAGGGAAGGGGAATTATTTTTCTTACTTAAAAATAGTCCATAAAAATTAACTGGCTGGCAACTGAAACCAACACACAACTTCTGTGTTGAGAGTTGTGCAGATAGGTAATGTGGAGAAGAATTCTAAAGAAGGTGTTGGTCATTAAGAAGTTAGCCAGTCTTCTGGAGTTAAAAAACCAAATCTCATTGCTAATAGAAACACCCTTTGCTAACATGCTGTAAATGCTGCAAGTTATTGTTAGGGAATGTTCATTAAAATAGGGCATGTAATAGCCAGAAAATGGTTTTAAATTCCTTTGATCTCTCTAATTAAATATAGTTTAGTCATTTAGCTTGTTTGATGTTAATTTTATCTCTTTGAAACTTCCCAGGGTCAAGCTGTGAAAGTGTCCTGTGGTCATCAGCCTATATTTTTGAGCTGGATGGAAATTAGGCATCGAGGTCACCAGGGTGAAAATATTGCAGAGATTAACAGACTGTTAGCAGAGAAACTTGGAATTACAGACGGAGAGCAGGTTTGAAGCACAGTATTTTTTTCTCATTTAAAGAGTATATTGTAAGACATCTGAAAAGGTAATAATTTACAAGTTGGCAATGGCTTGTTTCATGTATTTAGACAATTACTTCATTTATATCTGTTCATAAGAAAAGTTAACCTTCACGAAATGTCTCAAATACTGAAAGATTTGCTCATTGCATCATTAACAAAAAAATATCGCTCGGATAAGCTTATGGGTAGGGCTTTGCAGGGCTGGGGCCACTAAATGTAGTGCCATTAATTTTAAGAATATATACTTTAAAGCTATTAGCAATTAAACAATTTGGGGATTATTTTGTGAGACTATTTTGGCTCAAGTTCCTGTTATTTTAAAATAATTCTTCATATTTATTCCTGTTTGACTTATTTGAGGCTTAAATTTTTCATCTCTTCCCCCCCCCGCCCTTCAGCACATCACTGTGTGTCTTCTGTCTTTGAACATGTATTTAAATTGGCCTCTTACTTAACATGTGCGCAGTGTGTGCTCGCAGCTCAGAAAGCCAACCATACCCTGGGCTGCATCAAAAGGAGCTTGACCAGCAGGTCCAAGGAGGTGATCCTGCCCCTCTACTCTGCTCTTATGAGACCTCACTTGGAGTATTCTGTGCAGTTCTGTTGTCCTCAGCATAAAAAGGACATGGAACTGTTGGAACAAGTCCAGAGGAGGGCCACGAGGATGATCAAGGGACTGGAGCACCTCCTGT